>NSJW01000396.1:18561-39320 GCA_019955255.1 Castanospermum australe | reverse complement strand
GTTTATTTTAATTACAAGGATTAAATTGCCAAAAAAAAGGATTTGATTGAAAATGAATAATTTGATTGATTCTATGGAAAAAGAAAAATATTACAAGGAAATCGAATCTTGCATAGAATTTAGGATAATGCTAGGACATATAATAAATCCTCATGAATTTGATAATATTTGAGAATGGTAAAGCTATACAATCAATATCATCAACCGTTGTTTTGATTAAAAATTTATAAACATGAAAAATATTTATACAAAAGACTAACAAAAATAAAAAAAAATATTAGTAAATAACAAAATATTTAAAGAAAATAAATTAAATAAAAAAGTAATTAATGCTTGAACATGATCAATAAAAACGATAAGCTAATAATTCAAGAAAATGAAATACATGAATCATATGTTAACAAAAGAAATAAAAGTCATAAAATCAAAAAACAAGAAAAAAAAACTCAATTTAATGAAAAATCAATTACAAATTTAATGAGATAGATAGAATAAACATGAAATCAATCCAAATAATTAAAGATACATAAAAAAAAAAGGAAGAAAACCAATATGTCAATCAACAAAATAGATTTGATATAGTCAAGCTATCTTATTATTTATTTCTACCTAAAAACGTTTTTTTTATTTTTATTTTTATTTTTTTGTTCATTACATTTTATAAAAAAAAAAATCATGTTTACTTAATGAATCATAAAGAACTCATCAATCCTTTACCCAACATGCGGCCATGATGGAGCACACGAAAACCACTTCTAATCACTTTTAAATTAGTAAAACAAATCCTATAAAACCCATTCTTCTAACTTAATGGTTTGCCATCCCCAAAAAATATATACTCCTAATACACCTAGATTTGTAAATTCGAATTATACATCAACTTGGTAGTTTAGCTAACACTTAGTATTGGAGATATGACACTTAGCATCCCTATTTCATTTTAGGTTGTTTAAGGGACCATGGAGACTTGCTTTTGCCTAAAAGCCATACGGATTCGTATTGGAAGATTGAAAGTGTTAGATGGTTGCACACTTTAGATGGGAATTGAAACAAAGAATTGGTTTTAAAATTCAAGAACTAAAGGAATAGCAAGGAAGGAGATTTAAATGAAGGAGAAACTAACTTCTACTGAAACTCACATGCAGAAAATTCTAGGCAACCCATTTTCCTTTGTTTTTCCTCTCCTTTTCTTTCTTTTTTGCCGTGCTCTCCCTTGTTCCTCTGCTCTTCTTTTTTTTTGCTTTGTTGTCGTTTTCTCCTTTTTTTTTTCTAGTCTTTTCTAACAATTGTCTTTCCTTTCTTGCAATTCTAGGTTTTTCTCCCTTTTATACACCTAGCTCACTTAATTTCTCATTTATTTCAATTAATCTCTTACAATTAATCAAGGCAATCAATATTATTTCTTTCATTAATTTATAAATCAAATTTTAATATAAAATTATTTCAAATTGATTTTGCCTTTTAAATTAAAACTTGTTGGGCTTGGGCTTGACTTGTAGAACATAAAATAACTATAGTGGCCCCAAATAAAACAAATGAATATGAAGATTTAGAAGGTTAAAAGATTGGACTTAGGTTTTTTAAAGAGGATTAAGCCTAGGTTTGAGTCATTATTAATATTTTTTATTTTTTATAATTTTTTTTTTTAATTCTATAAGTTTGGACAAAATACAATGTTCACAAGATGGAGATAAAGAGGTCGTAGCACCCTTCATATAGTTAATAGCAATGGCCAAAGTTAGTTACAAAAGAATAATGCTAGGCTACTAATAATCTACTCACAAGTTTCAATAACTACAAGTATCTTCACAGTTGGATGACTAGAAAGGAGAAGTAGTTGGTCCAAAAGAATCAGGACTTGAGAAATCCAGGAAGAAGCTATAAAGGGGCGGTGGAGCAAATTTTGTTAAATAATTACAAGGTAGAATTTCACATGTAACGAAAGAATTTGTTCAGTTGAGTTAGTATTTGTGCGCAAGTGAAATGCGCTACCTTCCCCCAATATGCCAGCTCCCTCTAGATTGCAAACATCAGCGTTGAATTTTCCTCCTTCCTACCCCTACCAGCTATCTCCTGATGAGCTAAATTGTTTCTTCTACAATAATTTCTGAGGCAATTCACATTGTTTTCAAATTATGATGAGCACAACATAGGTTGTGAAATGGGTTATTAACAGAGACTGAGAAAGTCATCTAAATGATAAGAAATATAATGAACCCATAAAATTCACTCTCCAAGAAAGTGAATATTAACACAACAAGATTTTCAAATAAGTTCATTTCTCCAAGAATCAAATTTCCTAATAAAATTGTGGTTAAGTTAAACGGAGTAAATATGCCATAGTCATTACTTGCAAATACTAGGTGATTATAGTTTTTTTTTATTCTAAAAAACAACACAAATAAAATAGGGTTCTAAATTCTAATGTCATTTAGCAATATAACTTAGCAAAGATGAGCAGAAAACTTACTAAGCTCAACCTAAACCCTGTTTCTATTCCCACTATGATAACTCTAACATTTCCTCCTTATTAGAAGCAAGAGTGGTTGATGGACTTGTAGAGTGTTAGACTTGAGATTTGAGAATTTTTAGGAGGGAATTAGTTACTACTTGCCAGAGCAAAATTACTGGGGCCATTATTGTTAATTAACATATTGTCCTTTTCATTTTCAAGGTGAAAAGAGCATGATAGTAGTAACGAATGGTATGGTCCTATTGCATGATTCTTTAGTACTTGGCATGCCAATTCCATTTACCAACTCACATTTACATATTCTGATAATTATGGAATAACTTTTGTATAAGACATTGGAGTTAAAGACTTCCCTTCTAAAGGTATTTCTTTTATATCATTTGCGTTATGGCAAGGTGCTTGACTAATATTAAGAAATTTTTGCATGTGTGATAGTGATACATTCCAAAACTGCTATAAGCGGGTGCCTAACTGAAAGCATGATTATGCTCTTACAGTTTTTATGCTGAGCATTTTTGTGTGTCCTTTCTTCTTTTAAAGCTATAAGACAAACCATAATATACAAATGCCACCCTAATGATATTTTCTTTTGCTTTACCAATTTCATCTTAACTTTCTTTGAAGCGTTTCCAAAATTTTAATGTGGTTTTCATTTGGACTATTGTTTTTAGTAGTAAACAGAAAATATCAATATAGATATGGCCAAAAAGGCTGACCTTGCTTTGCTATTAAGTATGGGAAAAGGTAGATGAAGAAGTGTGAGTATTTAGACTTATTGTAATTAGGGGATTTCTTCTATAGGGCCAAAAAACCAAACACATAGTCTAGAGGTCAAGTTAAAAAATTTTAAAAACATTGTAAAAATATCATTTTTCAAAAAAAAAAAAATTAGGGCCATGGTTAACTACCCTCCCCTAGGATCAAATCTAACATTTTTTAAGAAGCCAGAGTGTCATAGGTTACAAAGCCATTAACTTTTCTTTTCTCCTTTTTTTTATAAATTGAATTGATTTATAACATATGATTAAGTGAGAAACTGTTTACTTAATTATAATGGAATATAGAGAGTAGTTGCATAACTTTGCCAAATGTACCTATAATGAATTAAGTATGTTCAGCAAAAGCATATGTTATAAATGGCATTTCGGGCTGAGTATTCATCAAAAGGGAGGTGGTAGACAAAACCTTACAATGGTAAATCTCAGGGTTATACAACAAAATTGAGGAACTTCTTCAACACAATGAATGATGAAATTTCTGTATACAAGAAGTATCAAGTGTGCATGACATGTTTTTCTGTCTAAACTAACTGTATACAGCCCTAGTAAATTATACCACAACTTACCGAATGCACATTATTTGTAATCCCAAATAATTTAATTTCCCTATCACAAATGACTAAACAATGTATCCACAACTTGAGTCACCTATGGGTTTGGATATCTTAATTAGTATAGCCAGAACCTCCTTCATGTTAGGCCTAGCTTGAGGTGCCTCAGCAATGCACTTTAATCCAACTTGTAGCAACTCACCCATCTCCTCTGCCCCCTCAACTAGTCCAGATCCCATCAACAGAATTAGCACAGAGTGACTTAACCCATGTCTTCCATAACCCATGACACGCCTAGCCCATTCCACCAAACACTCTTCCCCTCCATCCACTGCTCGCCTCACTGTTGCTAGCTCCATGGCCAACACCCCAAAACTGTACACATCCCCTTTTGTAGTGGCTTTCCATGTCTGGCCATACTCTGGTGCAACGTAACCCACTGTGCCAGCCATCATCGTGCTCACATGGCTATCCCCAACATCAACCACTCTAACAAGTCCAAAGCCAGTAACTTTGGCCTTCCCGTCCTTGTCTAGCAACACATTGCTAGCCTTCACATCTCTATGCACTATAGCCGGGTAGCATTCGTGGTGCAAATAGACTAGGGCCCGAGCCACATCAATGGCCACTTCTAGGCGCCTCTTCCATGTCAACCGTGTCCTATCAGTCACAATATCCTCCAAGCTTCCACCTCCTATGTACTCATAAACAAGTTTCTTCTTTGAACCATATAGGCACCATCCGTATAGTGTGACTAGGTTTGGATGAGGCCAACCAAACCCATGACCACTCAGAACTTCCATTCAGCTCGGAATTCGTTTTCGCCATCAATTCCTTCCCTTTGGAGCTTCTTCACTGCCACTTCTCTACCATCTGGAAACAAGCCTTTGTACACTGTTCCAAACCCCCCTTGGTCCTCTGCGAAGTTG
The DNA here is from genome assembly GCA_019955255.1 of Castanospermum australe. Taxonomy (NCBI): domain Eukaryota; kingdom Viridiplantae; phylum Streptophyta; class Magnoliopsida; order Fabales; family Fabaceae; genus Castanospermum; species Castanospermum australe. The sequence continues at coordinate 34,588 of NSJW01000396.1, read as the reverse complement.
TTGGTTGCTTTCAAAATGTCAGCATGTGTAAAAACTGTCCTATTCAACTGAAAGACCTTAACAGTATCAGACAACCATGGTGAGGATCCCGAGCTGCTGGAATCTTGCCCATGTTTATCCCTCAAGAGATATCCTAGTTCCGCTAAAGGACTTTTCACTAACAAACAAACCATGAGAGAAAGAAGTCCAAATACCATGAAAGCCAGTGTTAGAGCCAAAATCACAAAAAAACAAACAATTTTGTGGATTTTTTTAGGTCTTTGGGAAAGGTCGCATTTTTATCACTTGTGATGTTATCAAAGAACTTTGGGAGGTCCAAGAGGGGGTCGCCCAAATATGAATCTCTCTCGAAAGTAACTAGTAGTCCGGATGGTGGGACTACACCAAATATCAAGGGATTGTATGAGATGTTGAACCTGCTAAGCTCAGCCAAGTTGATCAAACTTGCGGGAAACATCCCAGAGAAATTGTTGAAAGACCAATCCAGATCCCGCAGACATTTCAAGTTGCAATTTCCCATGGAATTTCACCTGAAAAATTGTTTCTGGTTATGTTCAAGACCATAAGCAGCAAACTTCCCATCTCTGGAGGGAATTTCCCTGATAATTTGTTAACCCCAAAATACAACATGCTAAAGTTCAGCATCGTCCCAATTTCTGGAGGAATTTCACCAGTGAGCTGGCTCCCACCGAGCTGAACATATCCTGATATCTGGGATAATCCAAATGAGGACCCAGAATTGCAAATAGGGAAAATACCATATCCTTTCAGCAATCTGTCCCAAAGGCTCCTACAATTCTTCCTCGTTAGGATGGTGTACACAAAGCTGAATGGAGGGTAATCTACAGGTATCCATCTCCTCATCGTTAAGCATTCACCTCTGCTGGCAACAACTCGATCAATGGTTTTCTGATTTGATTCAAACGTGGCCATGGCATTTCTTCCAATTTTTGTCAGTTCGAAAGGCAAATTTCCAGAAAGATTATTGTTTGCAAGGTTTAACCATAACAAGCTTGTGCAGTTTCCCAACTCTGGTGGGATTTCTCTGGTTAATGAATTATCTGCCAGCGTTAACCATAAGAGAAAACTCAAGTTTCCAAGGCTTGATGGGAATGGCCCACTGGAACTGCTGAAGGTGAGGTCAAGTGCTTGTAGGTGAGTCATTGTTCCCAATTCGAGTGGAATAGGTCCAGTGAACTGGTTGTAGGCTAACATCAAGAACTTCAGACCTGACAGTTGAGAGACGTCAACAGGTAATAAACCTAAAAAATTGTTGAAGCTTAGGTCTATGCAGCAAAGGTTTGACAAGGTAAGAATTCCTGATGAATTCAATCCTCCAGTATAAGAATTTGAATGCATTCTCATCCCTTGAAGCTTTAGGAGAGAGGTTGGGGTCACACATACATCCTCTAGGCCACTCGAATGACGAAAACTCGGTAAGTTTGTCCGTTTGACGAAAAATTCAAAGATAGACCGAAGGGAACCAGACTTTCGTCTAAGAGAAACAACAACTAATAACTAAAGACATATTGTCATCTCTTGAAGCTTTGTGGAGAGCTTGGGGTCAACAAACATCATCTAGGCCTTTCGAATCACGAAAACTTGCTAAGCATTTGTCTGTTAGACTAAAAATTCAAAGATAGACCAAAAAGGAACTAAACTTTCGTCTAAAAGAGAAGCAACAACGAATAACCAAGATATATTCTAATCCCTAGAAGCTTTGAGGAGAGTTTTAGGGGTCACACAAACATCCACTAGGCCTCTTGAAAGATGAAAAATAGTTACGTATGTCCGTTTGCCCAAAAAGTCAATGATAGACCGGAAAAGAACTAAACTTTCGTCTAAGAAAAACAACAATGAATAACTAAAACATATTGTCATCCGTTAAAGCTTTGGGGAGAGCTTGAGGGTCACACAAACATCCTCTAGGCCTCTTGAATCACGAAAACATACTAAGCTTTGTCCGTTTGAACAAAAAGTCAAAGATAGACCCAAAGGAAACCAAACTTTCGTCCAAGAGAAAAAACAACGAATAACCAAGACATATTGTCATCCCTTGAAGCTTTGGGGAGACCTTGGGGCCACACAAACATCCTCTAGGCCTCTCGAATCACGAAAACTCACTAAATTTGTCCGTTTGACCAAAAAGTCAAAGATAGACCAAAAGGAACCAAACTTTCGTCTAAGAGAAAATAACAACGAATAACCAAGATATATTTCTATCCCTTGAAGCTTTGGAGAGAGCTTAGGGGTCACACAAACATCCTCTAAGGCCTCTCGAATGACGAAAACTTGTTAAGTTTGTCCGTTTGACCAAAAATTCAAAGATAGACCAAAAAGAACCAAACTTTCATCTAAGAGATGCAATAACGAATAACCAAGACATCTTGTCAGCCCTTGAAGCTAAGGGAGAGTTTGGGGTCACACAAGTATCCTCTAGGTCTCACGAAAAACTGGCTAAGTTTGTCCGTTTGACTAAAAAGTCAAAGATAGACCAAAAGGAACCAAACATTCATCTAAGAGAAACAACAACAAATAATCAAGACATATTGTCATCCCTTGAAGTTTTAGGGAGGGCTTGGGATCACACAAACATCCTCTATGCCTCTCGAATCATGAGAACTTACGAAGCTTGTCTGTCTTGACCAAAAAGTCAAAGATTGATGAAAAGGGACTAAACTTTCGTCTAAGAGAAAAAACAACAAATAACCAAGATAAATTCTCATCCCTTGAAGCTTTGGGGAGAACCTGGGGTCATACAACCATCTTCTACGCCTCTCGAATAACAAAAACTCATTAAGTTTGTCCGTTTGACCAAAAAATCAAAGATAGACCAACAACAAATAACCAAGATATATTCTAATCCCTTTAAGCTTTCGCGAGAGCTTGGGATCACACAAAATTCTCAAGGCCACTCGAATGATAAAAACTCATTAAGTTTGTCTGTTTGACCAAAAAGTCAAAGATAAACCAAAAGGATCCAAACTTTCGTCTATGGAAAACAACAATGAATTACCCAGACATATTGTCATCCCTTGAAGTTTTTTGGAGAGTTTACGGTCACAAAAACATCCTCTAGGCCTCTCGAAAGACAAAAACTTGCTAAATTTGTCCGTTTGCACAAAATGACAATGATAGACTGAAAAGAACCAAACTTTCGTCTAAGAGAAACAATAACGAATAACCAAGTCATATTGTCATCCGTTGAAGCTTTGGGGAGAGCTTGGGGTCACACAAACTTCCTTTAGGCCTCCCGAATCACGAAAACTTACTAAGCTTGTCTGTTTGACTAAAAAGTCAAAGATAGACCAAAAGGAACCAAACTTTCGTCCAAGAGAAATAACAACGAATAACCAAGATATATTGTCATCCCTTGAAGCTTTGGGGAGAGCTTGGGATCACACAAACATCTTCTAGGAATCTCGAATCACGAAAGCTTTCTAAGCTTGTCTGTTTGACCAAAAAGTCAAAGATAGACCAAAAGGAACCAAACTTTCGTCCAAGAGAAACAACAACGAAGAACGAAGACATATTGTCATCCCTCGAAGCTTTGGCGAGAGCTTGGGGTCACACAAACATCCTGTAGGCCTCTTGAAACATGAAAACTTGCTACGTTTGTCTGTTTGACCAAAAAGTCAAAGATAGATCCAAAAGGAACTAAACTTTCATCAAAGCGAAATAACAACGAATAACCAAGATATATTCTCATCCATTGAAGCTTTCAAGGGATGACAATTTGTCATGGTTATTCATTATTGTTTCTCTTAGACGAAAGTTGGATCTTTTAGGACTATCTTTGACTTTTTGATCAAACGAGCAAACTTAGCAAGTTTTCGTGATTAGAGAAGCCTAGAGGATGTTTGTGTGACCCCAAGCTCTCCCCAAAGCTTCAAGGGATGAGAATATGTCTTGGATATTCGTTGTTGTCTCTCTTTGGACGAAAGTTTGCTCCCTTTTGGTCTATCTTTGACTTTTTAGTCAAACAGACAAACTTAGCATGTTTTCATGATTCAGGAAGCGAAAAAGATATCTGTGTGACCCCGAGCCCTCCCATAAGCTTCAACGGATGAGAATATGTCTTGGTTAATCATTGTTGTTTCTCTTAGATGAATGATTAGTTCCTTTTGGTCTATCTTTAACTTTTTGATCAAACAGACAAACTTAGCAAGTTTTTGTCAGTCGAGAGGCATAAAGGATGTTTGTGTGATCCCAAACTCTCCACAAAAGTTCAAGGGATGACAATATGTCTTGGTTATTCATTGTTGTTTCTCTTAGACGAAAGTTTAGTTCCTTTTGGCCAATCATTGACTTGTTGGTCAAACGGACAAACTTAGCAAGTTTTCCTGATTCAAGAGGCCTAGAAGATGTTTGTGACCCCAAGCTCTATCCAAAGCTTCAAGAGAAGAGAATATCTCTTGGTTATTCGTTGTTGTTTCTCCTGGACGAAAGTTTGGTTCCTTTTAGTCTATCTTTGACTTTTTGGTCAAACAGACAAATGTAGCAACTTTTCGTTAGTCAAAAGGCCTAGAGGACGTTTGTGTGACACCATGCTCTCCCCAAAGCTTCAGGGGTTGAGAATATGTCATGGTTATTTGTTCTTGTTTCTCTTAGACGAAAGTTTGGTTTCTTTTGGCCTATCTTTGACATTTTCATCAAACGATCAAACTTAGCGAGTTTTCTAATTCGAGCGGCCTAGAACATATTTGTATGACCCCAAACTCTCCCCAAAGATTGAAGGGATGAGAATATGTCTTAGTTATTCGTTATTATTTCTCTAGGTCGAAAGTTTAGTTCCTTTTGATCTATCTTTGACTTTTTTGTCAAATAGACAAACTTAGCGAGTTTTCGTGTATCAATAGGTTTAGAGGATGTTTGTGTGATCCCAAGCCCTCCTTAAAGCTTCAAGAGATGAGAATATATCTCAGTTATTCGTTATTATTTCTCTTGGATGAAAGTTTGCTTCCTTTTAGTCTATCATTGACTTTTGGCAAACAGACAAACCTAGCATGTTTTTGGGATTTCAGAGTCCTAAAGGATCTTTGTATGACCCCAATGTCTCCCCAAAGCTTGAAGGGATGAGAATATCTCTTAGTTATTCGTTATTGTTTCTGTTGGATGAATGTTTACTTCCTTTTGGTCTTGCTTTTACTTTACGGTCAAACAGAAAAACTTAGTAAGTTTTCATGATCCAAGAGGCCTAGAGGATATTTGTATGACCCCAAGCTCTCTCCAAAGCTTGAAGGGATGAGAATATGTCTTGGTTATTTGTTGTTGTGTCTCTTAGACAAAAGTTTGGTTCCTTTTGGTTAATCTTTGAATTTTTGGTCAAACGGACAACCATAGCAAGTTTTTGTGATTTGAGAGGCCTAGAATATATTTGTGTGACCCCAAGCTCTCCCCGAAGCTTCAAGGGATGGCAATATGTCTTGGTTGTTCGTTGATATTTCCCTTAGATGAATGTTTAGTTCCTTTTGGCTAATCTTTGACTTTTTGGTCAAACGAACAAACGTAGCTAGTTTTCATGCTTCGAGAGGCCTACAAAATGTTCGTATGACCCAAGCACTCCCCAAAGCTTCATGGGATGAGACTACGTCTTAGTTATTCATTGTTGTTTCTCTTAGATGAAAGTTTGGTTCCTTTTGGTCTATCTTTGACTTCTTTGTCAAATAGATAAATGTAGCAACTTTTCACCAATTAAGAGGCCTAGAAGACGTTTGTGTGACTCCAAGCTCTCCACAAAGCTTCAAGGGATGAGAATATGTCTTGGTTATTCGTTGTTGTTCCACTTAGACGAAAGTTTGGTTCCTTTTGGTGTATCTTTGACTTTTTAGTAAAACGGACAAACCTCGCAAGTTTTTGTGATTCGAGAGGCCTAGAGAACGTTTGTGGGACCCCAACCTCTCCCCAACGCTTCAAGGAATGAGAATAACTCTTTGTTGTTTGTTGTTATTTCTCTTAGACGAAAGTTTAGTTCCTTTTGGTCTATCTTTGACTTTTTGGTCAAACTGACAAATGTAGCAACTTTTCGTCATTTGAGACGCCAAGAAGTCATTTGTGGGACCCTAGCTCTCCCCAAAGATTCATGAGATGAGAATGTCTTGGTTATTCGCTGCTGTTTCTCTTAGACAAAAGTTTAGTTCCTTTTAGTCTATCTTTGACTTTTTGGTCAAACAGACAAATGTAGCAACTTTTCGTCATTTGTGGGACACTAGCTCTCCCCAAAGCTTCATGGGATGAGAATGTCTTGGTTATTCGCTGTTGTTTCTCTTAGACAAAAGTTTGGCTCCTTTTAGTCTATCTTTGATTTTTTGGTCAAATGGACAAATGTAGCAACTTTTCATCATTTGAGAGGCCTAGAGGACTTTTGTGAGACCCTAAGCTCTCCCCAAACATTCAAGGGAAGACAATAAGACATGGTTATTTCTCTTAGATGAAGGTTTGGTTCCTTTTGGTCTATCTTTGATTTTTTGATCAAACGGACAAATGTAGCGACTTTTCGTCATTTGAGAGGCCTGGAGAACGTTTGTATGACCCCAAGCTCTCCCCCAAGCTTCAAGGGATGAGAATATGCCTTGGTTAATCGTTGTTGTTTCTCTCAGACGAAAGTTTAGTTCCTTGTGGTCTACCTTTGACTTTTTTGGTCAAACGGACAAATGTAGCGACTTTTCGTCATTTGAGAGGCCTAGAAGTCATTTGTGGGACCCTAGCTCTCCCCAAAGCTTCAAGGGATGAGAATGTCTTGGTTATTCGCTGTTGTTTCTCTTAGACAAAAGTTTGGCTCCTTTTGGTCTATTTTTGATTTTGTGGACAAACGGATAAATGTAGCAATGTTTTGTCATTTGAGAGGCTTAGAGGACATTTGTAAGACCCCAAGCTCTCCCCAAGGGATGAGAATATGTCTTGGTAACTCGTTGATTCTCTTAGACGAAAGTTTGGTTCCTTTTGTCCTATTTTTGACTTTCTACCCAATCGGACAAACTTAGCACGTGTTCGTGATTCAATACGCCTAGAGGACGTTTGTGTGACCCCATGCTCTCTCCAAAGCTTCAAGGGATGTTGCTGTGTCTTGGTTACTTATTGTTGTTTTCCTCAGACGAAAGTTTGTTTCCCTTTAGCCTAACTTTGACTTTTTGGTCAATCGGACAAACTTAACGAGCTTTTGTGATTCTAGAGGCCTAGAGGATCTTTGTGTGACCTTAAGCTCTGCCCAAAGCTTCAGGGGATGAGACTGTGCCTTGGTTACTCGTTGTTGTTTCTCTTAGACGAAAGATTGGTTCCTTTTGTCCTACCTTTGACTTTTTGGTCAATCGAACAAACTTAGTGAGTTTTCGTGATTTGAGAGGCCTAGAGGACGTTTTTGGGACCCCAAGCTCTACCCAAAGCTTCAAGAAATGAGAATAAGCCTCGGTTCTTCGTTGTTGTTTTCTCTTAGACAACAGTTTGGTTCCTTTTGGTGTATCTTTGATTTTTTGGTCAAACGGACAAAGGTAGCGACTTTTTGTCATTTGAGAGGCTTAGAGGACGTTTGTGAGACCCCTATCTTTGACTTTTTGGTCAAACAGATAAACATAGCGTGTTTTCATGATTCAATAACCTAGAGGATGTTTGTGTGACCCGAAGCTCTTCCCAAAGCTTCAAGGGATGAGAATATGTTATGCTTATTCGTTATCATTTCTCTTAGACGAAAGTTTGCTTCCTTAAGTCTTTCATTGACTTCTGGGTCAAACGGACAAACCTAGCAAGTTTTCGGGATTCGAGAGGCTCAGAGGATGTTTGTGTGACCCTAAACTCTCCCCAAAGCTTCATGGGATGAGAATATGTCTTGATTATTCGTTGTTGTTTCTCCTAGATGAATGTCATAACTTTTCATCATTTGAGTGGCCTAGTAGACATTTGTTGACCCTGAGCTCTCCCCAAACCTTCAGGGGATGAGAATATGTCTTGGTTATTCGTTGTTGTTTCTCTTAAATGAAAGTTTAGTTCCTTTTGATCTATCTTTAACTATATAGTCAAATGGACAAACTTTGCTAGCTTCGTGATTCGAGAGGCCAATATGATGTTTGTGTGACCCCAAGCTCTCCCTAAAGCATCAAAGGAATGCAATATGTCTTGGTCATTCGTTATTATTTTTCTTAGACGAAAGGTTAGTTCCTTTTGGCCTATCTTTGACTTTTTGGTCAAACAAACAAACTTAGCAAGTGTTTGTGATTCGAGAGGCCTACAGGACGTTTGTATGACTCCAAGCTCTCCCCAAAGCTTCAAAGAATGAGAATATGTCTTGATTACTCGTTGTAGTTTCTCTTAGACGAAAGTTTAGTTCCTTTTGGTCTATCTTTGACTTTTTGGTCAAACAGACAAACTTGGCAAGTTTTTCATGATTCGAGAGGCCTAGAGGATGTTTGTGTGACCCCAAGCTCTCCCCAAAGCCTCGAGGGATGAGAATATATTTTGGATATTCGTTGTTGTTTCTCTTAGACAAAACTTTGGTTTCTTTTAGACCATCTTTGACTTTTTGGTTATTCGGACAAACTTAGAGAGTTTTCGTGATTCGAGAAGCCTAGAAGATGTTTTTGTGACCCTAAACTCTCCCCAGAGCTTCAAGGGATAAAAATATTTCTTAGTTGTTCATTGTTGATTCCCAAAGACGAAAGTTTAGTTCCTTTTAGTCTATCTTTTACTTTTGGATCAAACGGATAAATGTAACAATTTTTTATCATTCAGGAGGGCTAGAAGATGTTTGTGGGACGCCAAGTTCTGCCCAAAGCCTCAAGGGATGAGAATATGCCTTAGTTATTCGCTGTTGTTTCTCTTAGACGAAGGTTTAGTTTTTTTTTTGGCCTATCTTTGACTTTTTGGTTAATCAGACGAACTTAGTGAGTTTTCATGATTCGAGAGGCTTGGAGGACATTTGTGGGACCCCAAGCTCAACCCAAAGCCTCAGGGGATGAAAATATGTCTGGGTGATTCGTTATTGTTTCTCCTAGACGAAAGTTTAGTTCCTTTTGGTCTAGCTATGAATTTTTGTCAAACGGCTGAATGTAGTGACTTTTTCTTCGTTCGAGAGGCCTGGTGGACGTTTGTGTCACCCAAAGCTCTCCCCAAAGCTTTAAGGGAAGAGACTATGTCTTAGTTGTTCATTGTTGTTTCTCTTATACGTAAGTTTTTGGTTCCTTTTGGTCTATCTTTGAATTTTTAGTCAAACGGACAAATATAGTGACTTTTCTTCAATTGAAAGGCCAAGAGGATGTTTGTGGGACCCCAAGTTCTCTCCAAAGCATCAAGGGATGAGAATGTATCTTGGTTATTCGTTATTGTTTCTCTCAGACGAAAGTTTGGTTCCTTTTGTTCTATCTTTGACTTTTTGGTCAAAGAGGCAAATGTAGCAACTTTTCATGTGATTTGAGAGGACTAGAGGACGTTTGTTAGACCCCAAGGACCCCCCCCCCAAACGTCAAGGGATGAGAATATGCATTGGTTGTTCGTTGTTGTTTCTCTTAGACGAAAGTTTGGTTACCTTTGGCCTATCTTTGACTTTTTGTCATTCGAGAGGTCTAGAGGACTTTTGTGAGACCCCAAGCCTTCCACAAAGCTTCAAGGGATGAGAATATGCCTTGGTTATTCACTGTTGTTTCTCTTAGACGAAAGTTTAGTTCCTTTTGGCCTATCTTTGACTTTTTGGTCAATCGGACAAACTTACCAAGTTTTCATGATTCGAGAGGCCTAGAGGACGTTTGTGGGAACCCCAAGCCCTCCCCAAAGCTTCAAGGAATGAGAATATGTCTTGATTATTCGTTGTTGCTATTCTTAGATGAAAGGGTGTTTCCTTTTGGTCTATCTTTGACTTTTTGATCAAACGGACAAATGTAACGACTTTTCATCATCTGAGAGTCCTAGAAGGCGTTTTTGGAACCCCCAAGCTCTCCCAAAAGCTTCAAAGGATGAGAATATGCCTCAGTTATTCATTGTTGTTTCTCGAAGACGAAATTTTGGTTCCTTTTGATCTATCTTTGACTTTTTAGGTCAAACGAATAGACTTAGCTAGTTTTCGTGATTCGAGCGGCCTAGAGAACGTTTCTGGGACCCCAAGCTCTCCCCAAGCTTCAAGGGATGAGAATATGTCTTGGATGTTGTTGTTTTTTTCTTAGACAAAATTTTCGTTCCTTTTGAGCTATCTTTGACTTTTTGGTCTAACGGACAAACTTGGCGAGTTTTCGTTATTCGAGCGGCCTAGAGAACGTTTGTGGGACCCTAAGCTCTCCCCAAAGCTTCAACGAATGAGAATAAGCCATGGTTGTTTGTTGTTGTTTCTCTTAGATGAAAGTTTGGTTCTTTTGGTTTGTCTTTGACTTTGTGGTTAAACGGACAAATGTTGTGACTTTTCATCATTCTAGATGCCTAGAGGACGTTTGTGGGACCCCAAGCTCTCCCCAAAGCTTTAAGGGATGTGGGACGTTTGCTTCCTTTTGTTCTGTCTTGGATTTTTTAGTCAAACAGACTAATGTAGCAACTTTTCATCATTTTAGAGGCCTGAAGGATGTTTGTGAGACCCCAAGCTCTCCTTAAAGCTTCAAGGGATGAGAATATCTCCTGGTTATTCATTGTTGTTTCCTTTACACAAAAGTTAGGTTCCTTTTGGTCTATCTTTGATTTTTTGGTCAAACGGACAAATGTAGCGACTTCTAGTCATTCGAGGGGCCTACAGGTTGTTTGTGAACCCCAAGCTCTCTTCAAAGCTTCAATGGATGAGGATATATCTTGGTTATTTGTTGTTGTTTCTCTTTGACGAAAGTTTTGTTCCTTTTGGTTTTTCTTAACTTTTTGGTGAAAGGGACAAACTTTGTGAGTTTTCGTGATTCGTGAGGCCTAGAGGATGTTTGTGTGACCCAAGCTTCGAGGGATGGCAATATGTCATGGTTATTCATTGCTGTATCTCTTAGATGAAAGTTTGGGTTCATTTTGGTCTATCTTTGACTTTTTGATTAAACGGACAAACTTAGCGAGTTTTCATGATTCGAGAGGCCTTAGAGGATGTTTGTGTCGCCCCAAGCTCTCCTAAAAGCTTCAAGGGATAGGAATATGTCTTGGATATTCGTTGTTATTTCTCTTTGATGAAAGTTTGGTTCCTTTTGGTCTATCTTTGAGTTTTCGGTGAATCGGACAAACTTAGCAAGTTTTTGTGATTCGAGAGGGATAGAGGACATTTGTGGGGCCCCAAGCTCTCTCCAAAGCTTCAGGGATGAGAATATGTCTTGGTTATTCGTTGTTGTTTATCTTTGATGAAAGTTTGGTTCCTTTTGGTTTAACTTTGTCTTTTTAGTCAAATGGACAAACTTAGCAAGTTTTCGTGATTTGAGAGGCCATTAGGTTACTTGTGTAACCCCAAGCTCTCTCCAAAGCTTCAAGGGATGGCAATATGTCTCAGTTATTCGTTGTTGTTTCTCTTAGACAAAGGTTTAGTTCCTTTTGGCCTTATCTTTGACTTTTTGGTCAATCGGACACATTTTGTTAGTTTTCGTGATTCGAGAGGCCTTAGAAGACCCCAAGCTCTTCCCCAAAGCTTCAAGGAATGAGAATATGACTTAATTGTTCATTCTTGTTTCTATTAGATGAAAGTTTGATTCCTTTTGGTCTATCTATGACTATTTAGTCAAACAGACAATTATAGTCACATTTCATCATTCGAGAGACCTGGAGGACATCTGTGGGACCCCAAGCTCTCCTCAAAGCTTCAAGGGATGAGAATATGTATGGGTCATTCATTGTTGTTTCACTTAGACGAAACATTGGTTCCTTTTAGTCTATCTTTGACTTTTGGTCAAACAGGAAAATGTATCAACTTTTTGTCATACGAGAGCCTAGAAGACGTTTGTATGACCCAAGCTCTCCCCAAAGCTTCAAGGAATGAGAATTTGTCTTGGTTATTTGTTTAGTTCCTTTTGGTCTATCTTTAACTTTTTGGTCAAACGGACAAACTTAGCCAGTTTTCGTCACTCGAGAGGCCTAGAGGATGTTTGTGTATAACCACAAGATCTCCCCAAAGCTTCAAGGGATGGCAATATGTTTTGGTTATTCGTTGAAGTTTCTCTTAGACGAAAGTTTGGTTCCTTTTAGCCTATCTTTGACTTTTATGTCAAACGAACAAATATAATAAGTTTTTGTGATTCAAGAGGCTTAGAGGATGTTTGAGTGACCTTTTAGCTCTCACCAAAGCTTCAACGGATGAGAATATGTCTTGGTTATTCGTTGTTGTTTCTCTTAAAAAAAAGTTTGGTTCCTTTTTGCTCTATCTTTGACTTATTGGTCAAAGGGACAAATGCAGCAACTTTTTGTCATTCGAGAGAACTAGAGGACGTTTGGGTGACCCCAAGCTCTCCTCAAAGCTTCAATGGATGAGAACATGTCTTGGTTACTCGTTGTTGTTTCTCTGAAACGAAAGTTTGCTTCCTTTTGGTGTATCTTTGCCTTTTTGGTGAAACGGACAAATGTAGCAACTTTTCATCATTTGAGAGGCCTAGCAGGACATTTGTATGACCTCAAGCTCCTCCCAAAGCTTCAAGGGATGAGAATATGTCTTGGATATTTGTCATTGTTTTTCTTAGATGAAAGTTTGCTTCATTATGGCCAATCTTTGGCTTTGTGAGTTTTCGTGATTCAAGAGGCGTAGAGGATGTTTGTGCAACCCAAGCCCTCCCCAAAGCTTCAAGGGATGAAAATATGTCTTGGTTATTCGTTGTTTCTCTTACGCGAAAGTTTGGTTCTTTTTAGTCTATCTTTGACTTTTTGGTCAAACAGACAGGCTTAATAGGTTTTTCGTGATTCGAGTGGCCTAGAGGATGGTTGTGTGACACTCCAAGCTCTCCCCAAAGCATCAAGGGATGGCAATATGCCGTAGTTATTCATTGTTGTTTCTCTTAGACAAAAGTTTAGTTCCTTTTAGCCTATCTTTGACATTTTTCGTTAAACGGACAAACTTAGCAAGTTTTCATGATTCAAGAGGCCTAGATGATGTTTGTATGACCCCAAGCTCTCCCCAAAGTTTCAAGGGCTAAGAATATGTCTTGGTTATTCGTTTTTGTTTCTCTTAGACGAAAAATTTTGTTCCTTTTTGGTCAAGCGGACAAAGGTAGCAACTTTCCATCATACGAGAGGCCTAGAGGCCGTTTGTGGGACCCCAAGCTTCCCCAAAGCTTCAAGGGACGAGAATATGTCTTGGTTATTTGTTGTTGTTTCTCTTAGAAGAAAGTTTGCTTCCTTTTGGCGTATCTTTGACTTTTTGGCCAAACGGACAAACTTAGAAAGTTTTTGTAATTCGAGAGGCCTAGAGGATGTTTGTGTGACCCGAAGCTCTCCCCAAAGCTTGAAGTCAAGGCAATATGTCTTGGTTATTCATTGTTATTTCTCTTAGACGTAAGCTTCGTTCCTTTTGGCCTATCTTTGATTTTTTTAGTCAAACGGACAAACATAGAGAGTTTTTGTATTCGAGAGGCATTGAGGATGTTTGTTTGACCCCAAGCGTTCACCAAAGCTTCAAGGGATAAGAATATCTCTTGATTATTCGTTGTTATTTTTCTTAGATGAAAGTTTGGTTCCTTTTAGTCTATTTTTGACTTTTTATTCAAATGGACAAATGTAGTGAGTTTTCATCATTCTAGAAGACTAAAGGACATTTGTGGGACCCCAAGCTCTCCCTAAAGCTTCAAGGGATGAGAATATATCTTGGTTATTTGTTGTTGTTTTTCTTAGACGAAAGTTTGCTTCCTTTTCGTCTATCTTCGACTTTTTAGTCAAACGGACAAACTTGGCAGGTTCTCCTGATTTGAGAGGCTTAGAGGATGTTTGTATGACCCCAAGCTCTCCTCAAAGCTTGAAGGGACGGCAATATGTCTTCGTTATCCATTGATGTTTCTCTTAGATGAAAGCTTAGTTCCTTTGGGCCTATCTTTGACTTTTTGGCCAAACAAATAAACTTAATGAGTTTTCGAGATTTGAGATGATGTAAATGAAGTTACGACATTAAAGGATTCGGTCCAAGTCCCAGTTGGTCCCGTTACGAGAGCTCGAGCAAAGAAATTCAAGGAAGCACTCAACGGGCTGATTCAAGAAATCTGGTCTCAATCAAATTTACGGCCCATTGAGCATAGCCCACGTTTTCAACAAAGAAGCATCAATGTGATTCAAATTCTAGAAGATTCCCACCAAAACCCAACTTAATTGCAGCAACAAATTTGTGTGTTTTGGGGGCTAATTACAGCAGCAAATTTGCATGTTTTGGGGGCTGAATTTGGATGCGTTTTGAGCTTGGTCATTGCCAAGTTTTCTTTTATAAACTTTCCTTTATTTGTTAGGGTGATTTTTAAGGGTGTAATCAGATATTTTTGTAAACTTTCCTTTTTCTTTTAGGCATGTTTAATGCTGATAGTATTGTAATCAGCCTATTTAAAGGCATGCACGAAGAACTTTTCGAACAATATACCAAGGTTCTTACCTCTGCATAGGTAACGAGGTCGAGGTTTTTCCATCCAAAATTTGGTTGTAGAACGGTCGTGGTACCTTAGTTCGTTGACGGATCTCATTATTCTTGGTAAGGTTCGCATCACTTGGCATCAGAGCCTTGGTTTTAAATGAGGTTTGCCTATCCTTTTTCATCTTTCCATTGATTTCCGCCTAGGGTTTTTTGTTGCCGAATTCTGGTTTTGTTCCATTGATAAAAAAAAAAAATAGAGAGGGATCTGAAAAAAAAAAATAAAAAGCTCAACAACAGAAATTTTGTTTGTTTTCACCTATTTAGGGTCCAGTTGTTCTGAAAATCAAGTTACCTCTAAGATCAAAATTTTTCGTCAAAAAAAAGTTTTCGTATTTTCGAAAACCTCATCAGTCGTTGTTGCTTCGCATTTATGCTGTCGTTAGTATTTTTGCCTTTGAATTGCTACAAATAATTTGATGTTCTCTAATTAGTTTAAAAAGAATTGAAAGAGAAATATCGAGTGAAAAAAAAAGGCAGGAGTGGTAAGCATATTAGAGGATAAAAGCTAAATTGTTTTGAGAAAACACGAGTGAAATCGAGTGAATCATTCTTTGAGTGAAACACACGTGAGGGAGTGTCGTGAGGTCCATTGTACTTTGTTCCTAACCATTATTTTGCAGATCAACAATGTCTCATAACAGTAGTGATAGTACTCAAGGAGTGGCTGATCCGAAGTTGTTCATGAAGGCTATGGTGGAAGAGGTGAGAAGAATGATGAGGAGTGAATTGGAGCAGGTGCATGAACGGTTGGATAGGGTAGAGAATGAATGTATGGCGCAGCTGCAAAATGTTCCTAATGTGCTTAGGAGGGAAAGAGTTCAACCGAGGGAAGTAAGGGATGAGGACGACGAGTATTATGGGGCTGGTTTTGATGGGGAAGAAGATCGAAATTCAATGGGTAGTCCTAGGAGATATGGGCAGTTTAGGAAAGCTAGGAATCGGGGAAGATAACAATTTGGGCAGTATTAAGATGAAAATTCCTTCATTTCAAGGAAAGAATGACCCGGAGGCCTACCTTGAATGGGAGAAGAAGGTGGAGTTGGTGTTCGATTGTCACAACTACTCCGAGATGAAGAAGGAAAAACTTGCTGCCATTGAGTTTTTTAATTATGCTATTGTTTGGTGGGATCAATTAGTGTTGAACAGGTAGCGGAATAGAGAGCGTCTGGTTGAGACGTGAGAAGAGATGAAAATAGTGATGAGAAGACGGTTTGTATCCAGCCATTACTATCGGGAGTTGTAACAAAAACTTGCAAGACCTTAGACAAGGTAACCAGAGTGTGGAGGATTATTATCATGAGATGGAGATTGCTATGATTCGGGCTAATGTAGAAGAAGACCGAGAGGCTACTATGGCAAGGTTTTGCATTGCTTAAATCGAGAAATTCATGATAAGGTGGAGATGCAACATTACGTGGAGTAGAAAGACATGGAGCACATGGCCATCAAAGTGGAGCAACAGCTCAAGAGGAGGGTGGTACACATGCAAGTACATAGTTCGGG
>NSJW01000396.1:0-17415 GCA_019955255.1 Castanospermum australe | reverse complement strand
CTTCTTTACCATTAGAACTCAAGTATGCAAATCTCTCTTTCCCTTCACCTCGTTTTGGAATCACTCAATTCCGATTTCTGTATCGTGAGTTATGGAAATTTCCTAAAACGGACAGAATTAGTTCTTTCCCTTCTTTACTCTTTCTTTCAATTTCACCTTTCCAATTCTATTTGTTCTAGTCCTAATTAGGTCTGAAATCAAGAGGCTTAAGGAAAACCTCATCATTTGGTATCAAAGCTAGTCATTAGGGCTAGTGTTTGGGGTGTGATTTGGAGCCAAAAGAGGGCTATTTTGAAGCTGTGTTTGGAGGAAGTTGCTTGAAAATTGTGACTACGATTGTAAGAGGCTGAATTTGATTGTTGAATTATAAAAAAAAAAAAATTGGAGTATTAAAAAAAAAAAGAAGAAAAAAAAAAGAGATTTGGAAGTGCTTCAACATTTGGTTTGAGGGAAGCTATTTGAATTTTCTGGACCTAAACCTTATTCTTGTCTCTTGTTTGAATTTGTGAATCACTTGTCTTTTTAATTGTGAGTAGTGAACTTGTTCTTTGCTACTTGTCTTGTGATATTAAAAGTCTTGTGATTGCTGCAACTTAAAAATTCAATTTCTTGAAGAGATTACTTGATTCTAGTAAGAACTTTAAGCAAGAGAAAGAGTGGAAAAAGGCAAGAGAGATACATTAGCTTAAAAGCCAAATTTGTGTGAAACACTTTGAGTGAAATAGTTTTGGAGAGGACTTCTTTACATCAAATCTATCTATGGCCGAAAGAGAGGGACCACCATCCCCTACTAGGGAGCATAGGTTGTTGTTAGATGCCTTAACTCAAAGGATGAATGAGGTGTTGAGGGAGCATACGGAGGGAATTTATGAGAGGCTTGAAACTTTAGAAAACCAAAACCAGAATGGGGAGAATGGCCAACATAGAGATAGGAGGAGACATGAGAGGCATGAGAGGAGAGAACATGATGGGGAACAAAGAAGAAACCGAGAGGAGGTTGTGAAAGTTACCATACCACCATTTAAAGGAAAAAGTGATCCTGAAGCCTATATTGAGTGGGAGATGAAGGTAGAGCAAATTTTCTCATGTCACAACCTAAATGAGGAGAGGAAGGTCAAGCTAGCTACCTTGGAATTCACTGACTATGCCTTAGTTTGGTGGGATCAATTCCAAAAGGAGAGGAGGAGGTATGGAGAGCCTATGTTAGAGAGTTGGGAGGAGTTAAAAAGAGTGTTGAGAAGGAGGTATGTTCCATCCCACTACCATAGAGAGCTTCTTAATAAACTCCAAGGAATGACCCAAGGGAGTAAGAGTGTAGATGAGTTCTTCAAAGACCTTGAAATAGCCATGATCCGAGCCAATGTAGAGGAGGAAAGGGAGGTTACCATGGCTAGATTCCTTAATGGGCTGAATGGAGATATAAGAGATGTTGTTGAGCTTCAAAATTATGTAGAAATGGAGGACTTAGTTCACCATGCCATGAAAGTGGAACAACAACTAAAAAGAAAAAGTGTGAGAAAGAGTGTATCAAACTATGATAACTCTAGATGGAAGGATAGGTTCAAGAAGGAGGGTACCTCATCTTCTAGGATCTCCACGATAACCCCAAACCCAACCCAAAACAAGGGCAAAGAAATGGCAAACAAGTCTCGATCTAGAGACATAAAGTGTTTCAAATGTTTGGGTAGGGGGCACATTGCATCTGAATGCCCAACTAAGAAGGTTATGGTGTTAAAAGATAATGGAGATATCACTAGTGAGAGTTCCCAAACTGAATCCTCAAGTGAGGAAGAGACAGAGGAAGAGGAGGAGATTTGTTCATTGTGAGGAGAATGTTAGGAGGAATAGCTAAAGAGGGTGAGGAAAGTCAAAGAGAAAAATATTTTCCATACTAGATGTCTTATCCAAGGCAAAACTATGTTCCTTAATCATTGATGGAGGGAGTTGTACTAATGTGGCAAGTACTAGATTGGTGACAAAAATGAATTTGGAAACTAAACCCCATCCTAGACCATACAAGTTGCAATGGTTGAGTGAGGAGGGAGAATTAAGGGTGGATAAGCAAGTGGAGATTGAGTTTTTCTGTTGGAAAATATAAAGATAAAATTTTGTGTGATGTAGTCCCAATGGAAGCTAGTCATTTGCTTCTTGGGAGACCATGGCAGTTTGATAGAAAAGCTCACCATGATGGTCACACAAATAAATACACTTTTCACCATGAGAACCGCAAGGTTACATTGGTTCCATTGTCTCCAAAAGAGGTATGTAATGATCAAAATATCATGAGAGAAAAAAGAAAGCAAGAGAGGAAAGAAAGGAAAGAAAATGAAAATGAGAGCAAAAAAAAAAGAGAGAAAGAATGCTTTGTTTGTAAAGAGTGGAGAGGTGAGGAGAGCTTTGATGGCAAGGAAGTCTATGTATATACTCTATAATAAGGAGATTACTGCACTTGATTCTGACCTTGAACTTCCTAGTGGAGTTAAATCTATTTTGCAGGAATTTCAAGATGTTTTTTTCCAGAAGATATACCACCAGGACTTCCACCATTGAGAGGTATTGAACACCAAATTGATTTGGTGCCAGGGGCTGTGTTGCCTAATAGGCCAGCATACAGGAGTAATCCACAAGAGACCCAAGAAATTCAAAGGCAAGTTGCTGAATTGATGAGCAAGGGATGGGTTGAGGAGAGCTTGAGCCCTTGTGCTGTTCCAGTTATATTGGTGCCAAAGAAAGATGGAAGTTGGAGGATGTGCTCTGACTGTAGGGCCGTCAACAACATCACCATCAAGTACAGGCATCCCATTCCCAGGTTAGATGATTTGTTGGATGAGTTGTGTATGGCTCTTGTTATTTCTCTAAGATTGATTTGAAAAGTGGATATAATCAGATTAGGATTAGAGAGGGTGATGAGTGGAAAACAGCTTTCAAGACCAAGTATGGCTTGTATGAGTGGAAAGTAATGCCATTTGGATTGACAAATGCCCTAGTACTTTCATGAGATTGATGAACCATATTTTGAGAGAGTTTCTAGGAAAATTTGTGGTTGTTTATTTTGATGATATTCTTATATATAGTAAAAATTGGGATGAACATTTGCATCATTTGCAATCTGTTTTACATGTGCTTAGAAAAGAAAGATTGTATGCTAATTTGGAAAAGTGCACGTTTTGTAAAGACCATGTCGTATTCTTAGGATTTTTGGTTAATTCTAGTGGAGTGCATGTAGATAAGGAGAAAATAAAAGCAATCCAAGAATGGCCAACTCCTAAGAGTGTGAGTGAGGTAAGAAGTTTCCATGGGCTTGCTAGTTTCTATAGGAGGTTTGTTAAGGATTTTAGTACCATTGCTGCACCTCTAAATGAACTAGTCAAGAAGCATGTGGGTTTTAAATGGGGAGAGAAACAAGAAAAGGCATTTGCTGTCCTAAAGGAGAAATTAACACATGCACCCATACTTGCTTTGCCTAACTTTGCTAAATCCTTTGAGCTTGAATGTGATGCATCTGGGGTAGGCATAGGTGCTGTTTTAATGCAAGAGGGACATCCCATTGCCTATTTTAGTGAGAAAATGAATGGGGCTGCCCTTAACTACCCTACATATGATAAGGAATTGTATGCTTTAGTTAGGGCTTTGCAAACTTGGCAACACTATCTTCTGCCTAAGGAGTTTATTATTCATAGTGATCATGAGTCTCTAAAGTATTTGAAAGGACAGGGAAAGTTGAACAAGAGACATGCCAAGTGGGTGGAGTTTCTTGAACAATTCCCCTATGTGATCAAGTACAAGAAAGGTAAGTCCAATGTGGTTGCTGATGCTTTGTCACGTAGGTATGCTTTATTGACTACTCTTGAAACTAAATTTCTTGGTTTTGAATACATTAAGGAACTATATGAACATGATGCTGATTTTTCTCATATTTATCAAACATGTTCTCATGCTATATCTGATGGGTATTTCAAGCATGATGGTTACTTAATAAAGGACAAGAGACTTTGTGTGCCAAACAGTTCAATTAGGGAATTGCTTGTTCAAGAGGCACATGAAAGGGGGCTTAATGGGACACTTTGGGGTGCAAAAGACATATGACATCTTGCATGAGCATTTTTACTGGCCCCACATGAAGCATGATGTATATAAGTTGTGTGATAAGTGTCTTGTTTGTAAAAAGGCTAAGTCTAGGGTCATGCCGCATGGATTATATACTCCCTTGCCTGTTCCTGAACACCCTTGGATTGATATTTCTATGGATTTTGTTCTAGGTTTGCCTCGGTCTAAGGGAGGGAAGGATTCTATTTTTGTGGTGGTTGACAGGTTCTCAAAGATGGCTCACTTCATACCATGCAAGAAGGTGGATGATGCATGTCATGTAGCTGATTTATTCTTTAAAGAGGTGGTAAGACTGCATGGTTTGCCTAAGAGTATTGTAAGTGACCGCGACTCTAAATTCCTTAGTCATTTTTGGAGGACCTTGTGGGGAAAGATAGGCACAAAACTATTATTTTCTACTACATGCCATCCCAAACTGATGGGCAAACAGAGGTTGTAAATAGGACTTTGTCTACTCTCCTTAGAGCTGTTCTAAAGAAAAATCTTAAGTCTTGGGAGGAATGTTTGCCACATGTTGAGTTTGCTTATAATAGGGCTATACATAGTACTACTCAGTTTTCACCTTTTGAAATTGTATATGGTTTTAATCCTTTGACTCCTTTGGATTTATTGCCTTTACCTAACATTTCTCAATTGCAAGATAAGTCTGGGCAGGTTAAAGCTGATTATGTCAAGAAATTGCATGAGAAGGTTAAGGCCCAAATTGAGAAGAAAATGGAAGAGTATGCCAAACATGCAAACAAAGGAAGGAAGAAGGTAACATTTGAACCAGGTGATTGGGTATGGGTACACTTCAGGAAGGAAAGATTTTCCATCTCAAAGGAAGTCTAAGCTTATGCCGAGAGGAGATGGACCTTTTCAAGTATTGGCTAAGATCAATGACAATGCATATAAGATTGACTTGCCAGGTAAGTATGCTGTGAGTGCTACCTTTAATGTGGCTGATTTGTCCTTTTATGATGCAGGTGATGAATTAATAGATTTGAGGACAAATGCTTCTCAAGAAGGAGGAATGATGAGGACTTCATGGGAGAAGCCCAAGTCCAGGCCCAAGTCCAGAAAGAAGTCCAAGATCCAATACAAGGTCTAGGAGGGCCCATGACGAGAGCAAGAGCTAAAAGGGCCCAAGAAGAACTTAAAAAGATGGTGAATAACTTATTAGAGGCCCAACATCAGATTGAAGCCCAATACGTGGAGCCTAGGATTTACACATGCATAGCCCACTTGGAATGAAAGGAGAAGGGCCAAAAAAAAAAATATATTTGTCCACGGCAGGATTAGAACCCAGGCACTTGTAGCTGAATATGTCTCCTTAACCACTAGAACATATCAGTGATGCTTATGCTATGGGGTTTTGTATTTATTTTTTGTTAAGTCCTAATGGGGAAACCCTAAACTAAGTTGTATTTAAACATTTGGGAATCATAAGGGAGCCAGATTTTTGGCATATAAGAAAACTGGGTGTTTTGCTCTGCTAGGGTTCTTCCTTGCATCATTTGATCTTATCAAGAATTAATCTTTTCTTGTGGCGATCCTTCTTGGCTTATCAAACTAGGTTTGTAGCGCCATCCTTATCTTTTTTCTTTTTCATCAATTTTCGTTTTTTTTTTAGTTCTTCTTTCTAATTTCACAATTTTCCCAATTTTCGTCTTAAATTTCTCGCACTCATATCTCAAGCTATACGTACTCTTTTTCGGTGATTCTTGAGTCTAAATCGTGATTTAGAAAGGGATCTTTCACCTCGTTTTTAGAATCACTCAATTCTGATTTCTGTATCGTGCGTTATGGAAATTTTCTAAAAACGGACAGAATTAGTTCTTTCCCTTCTCTTTCTTTCAATTTCACCTTTCCAATTCTATTTGTTCTAGTGGTTAAGGAGACTTATTCAGCTTCAAGTGCCTGGGTTCTAATCCTGCGTGGACAAAATATATATATATTTTTTTGGCCGCCCTCTCCTTTCATTCCAAGTGGGCTATGCACGTGTAAATCCTAGGCTTCTCGTATTGGGCTTCAATCTGATGTTGGGCCTCTAATAACTTATTCACCATCTTTTTAAGTTCTTCTTGGGCCCTTTTAGCTATTGCTCTCGTCATGGGCCCCCTAGACCCTTGTATTGGATCTTGGACTTCTTTCTGGACTTGGGCTTCTCCCATGAAGTCTCATCATTTAAGCATGCAGGTCAAAGAAGATGAAGAAGTGCAGTGAGAAAACATCTTTCATGTTAGATGCCACGTGCAAAACAAGGTATGAAGTGTGATTATTGATGGAGTAGTTGTACTAATGTTGCTAGCACTACTTTAGTGAAAAATTTGGGGCTAACAATTAAACATCCCTGACCTTATAAATTGCAATGACTCAATGATAGTGGAGAGTTAATGGTGACTAAAAGGTGTAGTGTCATTCTGTATTGGAAATTGAAGATGAAGTTTCGTGTAATATAGTTCCGATGCAAGCTGGACACTTGTTTTTAAGGCCGACCTTGGCAATTTTTGATTGGCATGTTAAGCATGATGGCTTTACCAACAATACTCTTTTGTGCTCAATCAAAGAACCATCACTCTTGTTCCGATGACACCGAAGCAAGTTTTATGAAGATCAAGTGAGATTACAAAAGAGAGAGTGATCAAAAGAAAAGAGAGTGAAAGTGAACAAAAGAAAAAGAGTGAAAATCAGAGAGAGGCCGAGAAAAAATGAGAGTAAAAAAAAATCAAAATTCGGCCATTGAGAGAAAATCAAAAGAGAGACAACAGAATTTCTATGCAAAAGCGAGTGAAATTAAGCGAGCAATGTTTGCAAATCAGCCAATGATTATACTTTTGTACAAAGAGGCGTTTTTTGAACACTAATAAAATTGACCCCACTTTGCCTAGTCCTGTTGTTTCTCTTTTGAAAGAGTTTGATGATGTCATTTCCGAGGAGATTCCACATGGTTTACCACCTATTCAAGGGGATTGAACATAAAATCGATTTTGTGCCTGGTGCTTCCATTCCAAACCGACCAGCCTACCTAACTAATCCCAAGGAGACAAAGGAATTACAAAGGCAGGTTAGTGAATTGATGGAAAAGGTTACATGAGAGAAAGCATGAGCCCGTGTGCCGTCCCGGTGATTTTAGTTCCTAAGAAGGATGGGACGTGGAGAATGTGCGTTGATTGTCGAGCCATCAACAATATAATGGTAAAGTATTGACATCCTATTCCTTGCTTAGATGATATGCTAGATGAACTGCATGGTGCTTTGTATTTTCCAAGATTGATTTGAAAAGTGGTTATCATCAAATAAGAATGCATAATTAGAAAACTCAATGGCAGCAAGTTTTTTCCTTCTTCATCTCGGAGTAGTTGTGGCAATCGAACACCAACTCCACCTTCTTCTCCCATTCAAGATAGGCCCTCCGGGTCATTCTTTCCTTGAAATGAAGGAATTTTCATCTTAATACTGCCCAAATTGTTATCTTTTCCGGTTTCTAGCTTTCCTAAACCGCCCATATCGCCTAGGACTACCCATTGAATTTCGATCTTCTTCCCCATCAAAACTAACCCCATAATACTCGTCGTCCCTCATCCCTTACTTCCTCGGTTGAACTCTTTCCCTCCTAAGCACATTAGGAACATTTTGCGGCTGTGCCATACATTCATTCTCTACCCTATCCAACCATTCATGCACCTGCTCCAATTCACTCCTCATCATTCTTTTCACCTCTTCCACCATAGCCTTCATGAACAATTTCGGATCAGCCACTCCTTGAGTACTATCACTACTGTTATGAAACATTGTTGATATACAAAATAAGGTTAGGAACAAAATGTAATGGACCTCACGACACTCCCTCACGTGTTTCACTCAAAGAATGATTCACTCGATTTCACTCAAAATAATTTGGCTTTTTATCCTCTAATATGCTTACCACTCCTGCCTTTTTTTTTTCACTCGATATTTCTCTTTCAATTCTTTTTAAACTAATTCAAGAGAATATCAAATCATTTGTAGCAATTCAAAGGCAAAAATACTAACGACAGCATAAATGCGAAGCAACAACGACTGATGAGGTTTTCAAAAATACGAAAACTTTTTTTTTGACGAAAAATTTTGATCTTGGAGGTAACTTGATTTTCGGAACAACTGGACCCTAAATAGGTTGAAAACCAACAAAATTTCTGTTGTTGAGCTTTTTTACTTTTTTTTTTTTTTTCAGATCCCTCTCTTTTTTTTTTTTTTTTATCAATGGAACAATGAGATCCGTCAAACCTCATTTAGAACCAAGGCTCTGATGCCAAGTGATGCGAACCTTGCCAAGAATAATGAGATCCGTCAACGAACTAAGGTACCACGACCGCTCTACAACCAGATTTTGGATGGAAAAATCTCGACCCGTTACCTATGCAAAGGTAAGAACCTTGGTGTATTGTTCGAAAAGTTCTTCATACATGCCTTTAAATAAACTGATTACAATACTATCAGCATTAAACATGCCTAAAAGAAAGAGGAAAGTTTACAAAAATATCTGATTACACCCTTAAAATCAGCCCTAACAAATAAAGGAAAGTTTATAAAAGAAAACTTGGCAATGATCAAGTTCAAAACACATCCAAATTCAGCCCCCAAAACATACAAATTTGCTGCTGTAATTAGCCCCCAAAACAGACAAATTTGCCTGCTGCAATTAAGTTGGGTTTTGGTGGGAATCTTCTAGAGTTTGAATCACATTGGTGCTTCTTTGTTGAAAACATGGGCTATGCTCAATGGGCCGTAAATTTGATTGAGACTAGATTTCTTGAATCAGCCCGTTGAGTGCGTCCTTGAATTTCTTTGCTCGAGCTCTCGTAACTGGACCAACTGGGACTTGGACCGGATCCTTTAATGTCGTAACTTCATTTACATCATCTCAAATCTCGAAAACTCGTTAAGTTTATCTGTTTGGCCAAAAAGTCAAAGATAGGCCCAAAGGAACTAAGCTTTCATCTAAGAGAAACATCAATGGATAACGAAGACATATTGCCGTCCCTTCAAGCTTTGGGGAGAGCTTGGGGGTCATACAAACATCCTCTAAGCCTTTCAAATCAGGAGAACCTGCCAAGTTTGTCCGTTTGACTAAAAAGTCGAAGATAGATGAAAAGGAAGCAAACTTTCATCTAAGAAAAAACAACAACAAATAACCAAGATATATTATCATCCCTTGAAGCTTTAGGGAGAGCTTGGGGTCCCACAAATGTCCTCTAGTCCTCTAGAATGATGAAAACTCGCCACATTTGTCCATTTGAATAAAAAGTCAAAGATAGACTAAAAGGAACCAAACTTTCATCTAAGAAAAATAACAACGAATAATTAAAACATATTCTTATCCCTTGAAGCTTTGGTGAACACTTAAGGTCATACAAACATCCTCTAGGCCTCTCAAATACAAAAACTCTCTGTGTTTGTCCGTTTGACTAAAAAGTCAAAGATAGGCCAAAAGGAACGAAGCTTACGTCTAAGAGAAACAACAATGAATAACCAAGACATATTGCCTTGACTTCAAGCTTTGGGGAGAGTTTCGGGTCACACAAACATCCTCTAGGCCTCTCGAATTACAAAAACATTCTAAGTTTTTCCGTTTAACCAAAAAGTCAAAGATACGTCAAAAGGAAACAAACTTTCTTCTAAGAGAAACAACAACAAATAACCAAGACATATTGCCTTGACTTCAAGCTTTGGGGAGAGCTTCGGGTCACACAATCATCGAGGATTGTAGGGGTGTTTTTGTGAGGTTTTATGCCTACTTTGCTGCCTCAAATTCCTTAGCCCAAAATGGTAACTTATCACGTGGTACTTTTGTATTAAGGGCCTTGTGCCTACTCTTATTGTTGGATTCATGTAATGGGGTTTGGGTAGCCATTTTTTCCAACTAGGACTATAGAACCACCTGTTAAACCCTGCACTGGTAGAATAATCTTACTTGGACCATCCCGACATTAGAGCCATACCGATTAAGGGTTGCCTCATGCCTTAGGGTTTTACCTTGTCTAGGACAAAAGGAGTGTACTTTCTATCCCTTTTTCATTCATTCAAACCAAAAAAGAAAAAAGAAGAGAAAATAAAAAGAAAAAAATTAGGATTAGGGTGACCCATTGTCCCCTGGCTAGGGTGATATGCCAAAATATCATTGGACTTTTTATATGAGGCATGCCATAGGGAAGGCCTTTGCATTAGCAAAAAAATTCACCTTACATTTTGGGTCTTTGACCCTACAAGGGTTTCAAATGTACATACACATTTTCATATGGCATAATTATGTGCTGCATATGTATAACATATTCATTTCTTTTGCTTAGGTAAGAATACATTTAGCAATTGAGCAAGAGGATACCAGTAAATTTGTTCCATAAAGGCTTGCAAGATGGAAGGTATTAGGAAAAACATTAACATAACAGTGAATGACAGTATAGTAAACAACTTGAGGGAGATAAGTCAGCATATGCCTGAAGAGGTTAGGAAGTCCTTTGCAAAAAGATACAGTACAATCCTGGATCTGTTGCATATACAAGTGGAGACTTCTGCTTTGAGTGCCTTTGCCCAGTTTTGGAGCTTACCTTGAGATGCTTTGAGCTGCCAATCTTGGATACCACCCCTACCATAGAGGAGTATGCATTGCATGCTAAGAATGCACATCCGTTGGATCACCCATGTCTATCACTACCATAGTAGGCACCCGTCAAATACAAGAATAGCAGAGCTAATTGGAGTAAGCATCCCCACCAATTGCAAGTTTATCCATAAAGAGGAAACTAAGGGACTGACCCAAGCCAGTGTTGAAAAATGCTTAAATGAATTGGCTAATAGTGAATTAAAAGCTTTCAAAGAAAGACATCAAGCATTGGAAGAGGAAGCTAAGAATTCTAAGAGCCTAAGCCAAAAGAATAAAATGGGTCAAGGAAGCTGAAGACAAAGACCTAAAAGAGGAGGTTAAGAAATTAAGAGAGCAACTAAAGCAACAAACCCAGAAAAATGAAGATGGATGGGCAATGGCAAAAGAACTATCTAATAAGCTTATTAAATTTGCAACAGAAAAGGAAGGATGGGAGGACCAAGCACCGGAAGCAGAATCAGGAAGAGATTTCTGGAAGACAAGACTTCTGCATGTAATAACTAGGATAGACCAAGAATTTGCTAGCTTTGTCCAATCTTCTAAACGGGCTAACACCTTTACTGGCATATTGCAAGCTTCATTGGAGGTCACATAAGTTCATGCATATATATGGAAACCTCATTAGCCAATTAAGAAGGACTGCATGAGCAAAGAATGCAATAGCATAGGAAAAAGTGAATTTTGTAATAAAGCGCTAACGACTCTTTTGAAATATATTGTAATGATGACATATTTTAATCAAGAAGCTATGGTTATCACTCCTAGAACTTTTTGCACCTATCTCTTATGACATATTTCATTGTGACAAAAAATTTTCCTCAATTCATTGTTTACCACTTTTTTCACTTTTAGGGAGAATATATCCTCTTGAACAAAAGTGGGAAAAAGGCATTTTTATGGAACAACAGTGTGACTCTTTTCCTCGATATATAAATGATCTCACTTATGATAACAAAAAAGATCTATCTTCCTTACCCTTTTTTTTTTCTTTTATCAATTTATATTAGGAAAAGATTGGTCCCTCAAAGAGAACTCAAGCCCTTCAAAGCTGAACTTACAAAACCAGGTTGAAAACAAGGTTTAGAGAGATAGAAGCTAATGATATCCATACCGGAAGGAACTTAACTCAAGAGGTAGACACTATGAGAGAAAGGATGGAGACTATGGCTCAAAGCTAAGGTAGAATGGAAGAAATAATTTGACAAATGAGGGAGGCATTTATCATGACAAATACAAGTGGAACCTCGGGCAATAGTGACGAAAATTCCTAACTAGCTATCACCCTGGGCCAAAATGCAGAAGCTAACCCCAATTCCATGAATACCTAAGAAGTCATAAATATATCTAAAGGGAATAGTCAAACCAATCCCTAATCTCCATCAAGGGACTACCCCCGGCAGTCAGGGATTCACTGTAGCAGATCACGTAGATGCATTACAAAGATGGGAGCAACTTAATCCAACGATCATCTGGGACTACCTGCAAAGATAATCTTGTCCCAAAATCATGGAGAATCTGAAAAGGAAAAGTTGAGGAAGAAGTTAATAGGAAAAATCCAGGGATAATTCAAGGCTATTCAAGGATCAAACTCTTATGACTTAATCGGGATAAAAGAATTATGCCTTGCCATGGATGTGGTCATTCCTAAAGATTTCAAGATCCCCGAAAAAAAATATGCTGGAGGTGGCAATCCTTTGTTCCATCTGAAGGCTTATTGTACCAAGATGGCCCTGTGGTCCAAAGATGAAAAATTCTTAATTAATCTTTTCCATGAGAGCTTGATCAGGCATGCCTTAGAATGGTACAAGAAGTTAGATCATTCAAAAATCTCGAGTTAGAGGGATTTAGCCATTTATTCCTCAGTCAATACTGATTTAACATTGACATTAGTTAGAGGGATTTAGCCGTTTATTCCTCAGTCAATACTGATTTAACATTGACATTGTACCCACCAGTGAGGAATTGGGATCAATGAAGAAGAAGGTTAATGAATCCTTTAAGTAGCACGCATAGAGATAGAGAACCTTGGCAGCCCAGGTCTAGCCTCCTCTGACTATATCTGAAATGTACTCATATTTTCTTGGAACATTAGAAGCTCCTCTGACTATATCTGGGTCATAGAAAGGGCAGCCTACGAGGATTTCTCTGACATGATATCGGTTGGAGAAAGAATTGAAATTTGGCCAAGGCAGGAAAACTTTCCGCAAGCAATTATGAGAATAACTTCACCAAAAGATAGATGTGAACCAAGGAAGAAAGAAACCAAAGTGAGTTATTTGTAGCCATAGCAACTTTCGAATTCTACAGACCATGCACTAACCAGATACCTCACCAGATACACCAAATGTACCATGTCCAGTAGCTTTACCCATTACCTACCCTTAGCTAATAGTTATTCCCATTACTAGCCCGACCACATACCCCAACTAGTCCTTTATATACTACCCACCAAATGCCTATCCAAACACCAGTCAATAATTATCCCAACCAGCTAGCACAAGGATGCCCACGTGCACCACAAAACTTACCTCTCTTTCCCAACCTGCCCATTTCCAATGGTGAACTATTTCAATGTCTGTATGATGCTCACTTGATTGCAGAAATACCTTCACGCCCAATGCAATCTCCATTCCTAGCATAGTACAACTAGAATGTGACTTCCAAATACCACATGAATAACCCAGGGCACTCAATAGAGGATTGTGAATCTTTTAAGATAGCTGTCAGAAGATTGATTGCATTCAAGAGGTTAGACATCCAAGAAAGAGCAAGGGCCAAGTATTTCAAATAATCCACTTTTAAACCACGAAAACGGTGCAATAATGCCTTGGAAATAGAAGAAGATACCTGCAAAAATATCAGAAATATGAAAGTGCCCATGAAAATAACATTTCACGGGCTTACTCGAAGCAGTGTATCTCACTGAAAGGAAAAATAAAAATGATGGACAAAGGTACTGTGAGTTGCATTAGGGAGATAAAGGATATGATATTGAGCAATACAAAGAATTCTAAGCCGAGGTTCAAAGGCTCATGATATTGGGAGTCATTGATGCAACAAAGGCTTATCTGGCCGAAGTAGAAGGCATCAAACCATTTGTTTTCAAAATACCTTGAGTCAACGAAAGTACAAAGTCTAAGAAATGTTTCATTAACCATAAAAAAAGCTAACTTCCTTTTGCCTTTACAGATACCTATGCAGTACCTTTGAACCATGAAGCAAAGTAAACAACCCAGGGGAATATAGAGGATAGCCTTCTAACTCCAGTTACCGAACCACCAGAAGATAGTGTCCAATATTGTTAACATAAGTGGCATCACCAGGAGTGGTGGATGCTATAGTGAAGAATTAGAAAAAAGTGCAAGTACCAGGGACAAGTACAAACCAAAGTAAGATGACACTGGTAAGAAAGGTGAAGAGGATGAATTCTTAAATATCATGAAATAGAGCTAATTTGACATTGTGGAACAACTCGGATAAAACCCCGGCAAGAATTTCTCTATTGTCACTAATTATGTGCTTTGAGCCACATCAAAAGGCATTACAAAATGTTTTGAATGAGGCCTATGAAAAGCCAAACGTCACTTTGGAGGGATTCATAAATATAGTAGACCCTATGAAGCATGTTAATGTAATCATATTTTCTGAAAATGAGGTGGTACCTGAAATTGGGAAAAATCCTTGAGCCTTGTACATTACTCTAAAGTGTAGAGGCTACGTGGTGGGAAAAGTCCTCCATAGACGAAGGATTAGCTTTGAATGTTCTCCCCAAATCAATACTAGATTAACTAGCCTTGAATATAAAGGACCAAACCCCGCAAAAGATGGTTGTGAGAGCTTTTGATGGATTCAAAAGAGGAATCTTTAGGTGAAATCACCTTGCCACTAGAAATTTGACCAAGTTGTTTTTAGGTGCTCTTATAGGTCATGGAAATTGAGCTTACTTATACTATCTTATACATGCTGCTGGAGGTGTCCCGTTAACTTTATATTAGTGTTTGAAATATATTGAAAATGACTATGTAATTACCGTTCGAAGAGAGGAAGAAATGATGATCATGAAATCAACCTCTGTATCGTATGCAGAAAATATAGAACTGGAGGTTGAAAGCTCCCTGCACTGTGTCCTAATAGTGGAAAGCCCATCAAAGGCTGATTCACTCTTTAGGGGTATACCCCAGTTGTAGCTCACATTATGACCAAGAATGATTATCAGAAGGGGCGAGGACTGGGAGGAGAATTACAAGGAATATGATCCTTGGTGACACTAAAAGAAAATAAAAATAGACATGGTCTAAGGTACTAGCCTCCGTTGGAGGAGAAAATGGAAGAGGGTCTAGTCCTGGAGTAAGAAAACATTAAGAAAAGAGAGAGATAAATGCATCCCTCATCTGTGCCTAACATTTCTAATGCCTGTCGAAGTCATCAACCTGAACGAAGCATGTAGCTCAAGAATTTGGTTGACCATTAATATGGTAGAAAACTCTGCAGAAAAGGAGAATATGATCTTGCCACTTACTGATGAAGAACCATTGAGGAACTGCAGTCTGACCTGTTAATGGATGTGATTGCCAAAATGTAATTGCTAATCATGTTAAACTCTTAGACTTACTTTAATTTTTTGGAAACAGTAGCGTTATGATCATGCATCACTGTAAGCAATGACATGTGTGTTCTTTTGGCATGTGTGTTCCTTTTAGTGCTTTTGTCATTTTTTTTTGTTGATTTTAATCTTGTTTTCTTTTAGACCTTACTTCACCTCCATCAACAGTTTTCCAATGTCACTAAATCGTATTCCAAGGAGTTGGACCCTGTGAAAGTGTCTCGTGAAGCGATTTTTGAAAACTCATTGGATGACTCCTGCATTGCAACAGACATAGATTATTATGATTCCAAAGAGGATGAGAGAACTGCTGTTGAATTTACAAAAATGGTTAAACTATCTGAAAGGCAGTTCGAATTGATCGAAGAGGTGATAGAAATAATTAATGTGGGAGCTGAAGAACAAAAGAAAGAATTAAAATGGTAAACAATTCCAAGCAAGAGGATATGATTAAGCTATTAAAAGAATTTACAATGCATTCACATGGAATTATTGAGACATGGTGGGGTTAGATCTAGACATATTTTGATCCCTTGAAGGGATAAGAATATGTCTTCGGTTTTAATTATTGTTTCTCTTAGACAAAAGTTTGGTTCCTTTTGGTTTATTATTGACTTTTTGGACAGACGAACAAACTTACCAAGATTTTATTATTCGAGAGGTCTTGAGAATGTTTGTATGACCCCAAGCTCGCCCTAAAGCTTCAAGGGAAGATAATATGTCTTGGTTGTTTGTTGTTGTTTCTCCTTGATAAAAGTTGGGTTCATTTTGGTCTAGCTTTGATTTTATGGTCAAATGGACGAACTTAGCAAATTTTCATGATTTGAGAGGCCGAGAGGATAAACGTGTGACCTATGCTCTCCTCAAAGCTTCAAGGGTCAGCATAAGTCTTCGTTATTTATTGTTGTTTCCCTTAGACAACAGCATGGTTTCATTTGGTCTATCTTTAACTTTTCGGTCAATCGTTGACTTTTTTGCAAACAAACAAACTTAGCGAGTTTTCATGATTCGAGTGACTTAAAGAATGTTTGTGTGGCCCCAAGCTTTTTCCAATGCTTCAAGGGATAAGAATATGTCTTGGTTATTCGTTGATGTTTCTCTTAGATGAAAGTATGGTTCCTTTTGGTCTATCTTTGACTTTTTGGTCAAATGAATAAACTTAGTGTGTTTTTCCGATACAAGAGGCCAAGAGGATGTCTGTGTAGCCCCACGTTCTCCCCAATCAATGCTTCAAGGGTTGAGAATATGTCTTGGTTATTCGTTGTTGTTTCTCTTAAACGTAAATTTTCTTCCTTTTGTTGTATCGTAGACTTTTCGGTCAAATGGATAAACCTTGCTAGTTTTCGTGATTCGGGAGACCTAGAAGATATTTGTGTAACCCCAACATCTTCCCTAAGCTTCAAAGGATGAGAATATGTTTTGGTTATTTGTTTTTGTTTCTGTTAGATGAAAGTTTGGTTTCTTTTGGCTTATCTTTTACATTTCGTTCAAACGAACGAACGTAGTGACTTTTCGTGATTCGAACATCCTAAACGAAGTTTGTGTGGCCCCAAGCTCTCCCTAAATCTTCAAGGGTTGACAACATGTCTTGGTTATTCGTTGTTGTTTCTCTTAGGTAAAAGTTTAGTTCCTTTTGGTCAATCTTTGACATTTTGATCAAACAGACAAGCTTAGCAAGTTTTCATGATTCAAGAGGCCTAGAGGATGTCTATGTGATACCAAACTCTCCCCAATGCTTCAAAGGATGACAATATGTCCTTGGTTATTTGTTGTTATTTCTTTTAGACGAAAGTTTAGTTTCTTTTGGTCAATCTTTGACTTTTTTGGCCAAACTAAAAAACTTAGAGAGTTTTCGTCATTCGAGAGGCCTAGAGGATGTTTGTGTGACCCAAAGCTCTCCCCAAGCTTCTAGGGGTGAGAATATATCTTGGTTATTCATTGTTTTGTCCCTTTGACGAAGCTTTCGTTCCTGTTTGTCAATCTTTGACCTTTGGGTCAAACAGATAAACTTAGCAAGTGTTAGTCATTCGAGAGGCCTAGAGGATGTTTGTGTGACCCTAACTCTCCCTAAAACTTCAAG
>NSJW01000395.1:0-196316 GCA_019955255.1 Castanospermum australe | reverse complement strand
TTCCTCATATTCAAAGGTACTGCTACGCTTTCCTTCAATATTTATGGCATTGGTTTTACTGTGTCTGTCATTCATGTTGCTTGGTTGATAGAGATTAGTGATTAGCAACCATTGTATTCAGAAATTAAAAATGATGCCTTTGTTTTGAAAAATGTCATGTTACATTTTTACAGTTGGTATTAGGGTTTTTTCTGTATAAATATAGCAAAAAAAATTTTATTTTTGTTTTTCACTTTTTGAAATTATTTTATCAAAATATGCTAAATTTTAATAAGGTTAAAAGTCGTTCTGAGCTACACAAAATATATATATTTTTAAATTAGTTAGGAAATCACCATGGCTCAAGGCGACTTCCCAACATGGTTAAATTTTTTTTTGTTTCAATTATAGTTGGAAAGTCGGCCAAGGTTAGGACGACTTCCCGACTAAATAGTCAAATTTTTTTTAAAAAGAATAGATGGGAAGTTGCTATAGCTTACGGTAACTTCCTAACTAGTTTTAAAAAAATATGTTTAATTTAAGTCAGAAATCGTCCTTGTTGAATTTAAATCACATACATAGATAGTATGTATTTATATCATAACTTAAAATATCAAATTAAATAATAAAGAGTGCATATCTCTTGAAGATATATTGGAAAGAGTAGACAAATCTCCAAGAGTCCTTATAACACAGAAACAAAAACTATACATAAGTGTGTAATCCAGATCAAGATCTTTCTCTCATTCTCCTATTCTTATAGACGTGTCCTTCAGATGGGATAGAAAATTACAAAATGAGATTAGAAGTGGAGAAGGAATCCTGACTTTTATAAAATAATCTATAACCCTAGTTTTCATCCATCATAAACCTTGAGTTATCAAGCCTTACACATAACCTATATAACTAGTACACTTGCACACTGGTTCAAAGCCTAATAAACAAGTGATTTCATAATCCATAAGATCACATTATAGAACATAGGCATGAGCTCTAGGGATTATCAAGTTACTATCTAACCAATTTTAACAAAACAATAAAATATACAATTAAGGGCAGTCTAAATATAGAAAATTCTAACATTCTTCCACTTGGGCATCATTAATAGAGTTTTATCAATTTTTTTCAAAAAAATAATTTGAAAACGACTCTCTAGTTGAACAATTGTGGCCACTAAGTATAACCTGATTACAATCACCATAAACATTAACCAAAAAATCCCAACAAAACTATCAACTAAGAACTACATGCGAAGATAAATTATTCAGAGTCTAGTTCATCAATAACCACATAATTGATAACATCATTAGCTTGATCACATCACGAAATACTATTTTCATAAAGAAAATAAAACATCTTTCTCACGAAAGACTAATGTTTTCCCCCAATAAAACATTTATATCTTGAGATATATTAAATAGTACCATAATAATATCATAACATGGTAAAGTCACATTTCTCATGACAACATTACTATCATGTGCATATAATAAAATTCATGAAATCACGGCAGTTTCAATTACACAAAACACGTGTAATCACAATTTATCAACTCCTACTAACTAATCAAATAAAAAATGCAAACTACCAAGGTTCAAATATGTGATTGATTAATAATATAACTAAGCTAAAATAAATTCACTGTCGATGAGAACTTCAACAGTACAACTTTAACTGTCAAAGATGTTCAACTCATATATATGACATACAAACATTAACCAATTCTTTATAAAAGTAACTTGATTAACACACAGATAGGATCAATAACAAATACCTTTTATTCATCCTAAAAAAAAATGCATAATAATGTAATAAGCATAGCGTAATTATTAACAATCTCATCAATCAAATTACAAATAATGTGTTAATAAGGACAACTAATCCTAAATAACAAATATTTTAGCTTTAAGTTATACCTTTATCCAAAAAAAAAAGACAAAAATAAGGTTATTTCCATAAATATAACACACACTGGCATCGCTTTTGACATCAAGAAAATTTAGAAAATATAAACCCAAACTTATATTAAGTATACAATCTATTACCTCAAAAAGAAATTAGCAAAAATGGTTTATACAAGTCATAGATCAACATGTGATTAATGATTCAAAAACATACATTTATAACAAATAAATTATACTATCACATTTATTTAGAAAACAAGAAATAGCATGTCTTGTATCACTTTTATTTACCCAAAAGAAAAATTCATTAGACTTAAAGATAGATTCAAAATGATACTTTTCCAAGACACCTTTAATAAGAAAATATTAATCACATTAATTTAAACAATACAAATATATGTACCATGAAAGTGAAAATTATTAAAATTACATCAAAATCAGATATGTAACGACATATCCAAAGACTAATACTTTTAGAAGTATCAAAATAATTGGCCCCCACCTAATTTTGCATATATGTGTTCAATACATATAAACATATACAAGAACTTGATCAAAAATAAAGTTTAATTGGGCACAATCATATTCTTTACAGGAGTTTAAGCATATGATCATGCAATCACCTGTGGGCATAATGCACAACACATACTATAGCTCCCTCTTTTTTCAAATAATGGACATTTTCTTCTATGCAAGAAACTCACTTAAGTGTGAACTTAAGCATATTTTCATGGATAAATATACAAATCCATCATGGCTAAAACTATTGTTATATATATGTTTTCCATTCTTGAAGATTATATAATCAAAGTTTCAAAACTGTAGTCTAGTTATTTTTTTTAAAAAAATAATATGAAGTTGAAATCACAATCAACACTTAGTTGATTAAACAAATAATAACTAATGGTAACAATCACTATAACAGAGTTCAAAACATATGAATATAAACTCCCTTGTGAGTGGAGAATATATATCATACACAATAATTTCTAAAAACTCAATACCTATGGGCAGAAGAATTTTTACTATTATAGTATCCCAATTTTTCATGCTACTCGAATTAACTTATGCAATAAACCTCCTATGGGTAGGTAAATACACTAATTGATTTCAGCAACATAATCATCACTTAACTAAATTGACAGGTAGCTTCATCAGTTTCATGAATGAGTCACTATAGTGATACACATTCCTATTACTTAATAGGCCCCAAAACATGATAAATTTACTGTTCAAAATCCATTTTCAACTTCATACTAAGTTTTTCAAAATCATGTTTTTTAAGAAATACATTATAAAGTGTTCCCTTCATATAAAATTATATCTTCCAAGTGATAGCATAAAGTCTCAATTTACACAAAATTATATTCCCATAATCAAAAAGTGCAAATTATAATATTCAATCATTAGATTACAATTTCAAAAAGTTAAAACCAAGAGAGCCAAATAGGTCAATGAGAGTATTCAAATGGTTTTATGAATTATTCCGTTAATTTAATAAATCGACTACTATGGTAGTTACCATTTATTTTACTAACTAAATTCATCAGTTGAATAAAAATATACTAGCAATAATCAACTCATGCTCTCTAAATTATAAGAAACATGCCAATAAAATATATCAGCTTTCTACATACATTATCAAACAATATAGTGCATCAATATAACAAAAGATAAATAGGAAAACCACAAATAATAATCAACATACCAAATATATAACTGGTATTAATATAATTCATTCAACTTATCTTGACAAAGTTAAATACTAGGCGTTCATTCAACTTCTTTTGACAAAGCTGAATAGCAGGCAAAATGCTAAACCATTATATTGAACACAATGTAAAATTAGCACATTGTCCATGACTATGTCACAACTCTCCCATTCTACTGGCACACAGTCACAAATAACAATTGTCATAATTTGTACTAAATTCTATCACCTAATACATTAACAATTAATAAACACATAACTTATTGGTGTATTAATTTACATAATTTGAGCAATTTTTTAGAAGAACTTCCTTCTCATCATAGACATTACAGTTTTCATAAACAAACACTAAGTCATAACATTGCTAATATAAACAATTAACTTAATTTTACTTATATTTAATGAATATTTAAATGTTATGGTATGACAAAATATTCAAGAAATTAATAGCCAATAAATATCATGCACTTCCATAAACATGCAACAGTCCATATAACATGAAAGTACACATTATAAAAAAAAATTCATTGGCAAACATAACTCTTATCTTCTCTATGGATGATCACAAAAATAATACAATAATTACATACCGAAAGAAAATATCAGGATATTTCTATTTTAAAAAAATTACTTTTTTATATATTCATACCTACAAAGCACTAAATATTTTTTTTTTGTAAAGTCAAAGTTATATCAATATTTTTTAATAGTGTCTTAAACAATCATTCATAATTATTGCATATAAAAGCTTAAATCAACAAGTTAAATATTTAATATTCTTATACCACATAAGAGTTTTCAACTTTAAATGAACTAGACATACATTTTAATCAATGTAAATTTAAAAATATAGCATAACTACTAAAGTAGTTGACTATTATTTTTCTTCTTATGCTCAAAGCCTTTAGAAAAATCAAATATTAAAGTCCATTAATTTACAATTATTATATTATTTTCACATTTATATCAATTTTGTTTATGAAAAAATAAAATAAAAAATTATTTATCAACAACAAGATCAAGGCACATAATCAAATAAAATAATTTTTATAACAGGCAATAAATCAATTTTATTAATGATATTATTTAGAAAAAAAGAAATTCGAGTCAAAAGACATAAATAAGAAAAAATGATTAAAATTGGTAATATACAATAATAATAATTATCAAAATAAGAATTTATCACATATAGATATAATCTCTGTAAAGAATATACTATATAGTAATAACAGTCTCAAAAAATTTAATACCTGTGGCTAGAAAATTTTTTATTATTAAAGTCATCCCAAATATCATATCACAACAAATTAATTAATGAGTTAACTATCAGTGAGTGAGTTAAATCATAAATTAATTTAAGTAATACAACATCTCTAAATTATTCAACAGGTAACTTAATTAATTTTCATAAATGAGCCACTCTAATAGCATACACTCATTTTAATTAAAAGAATCTCAAATATTTATTTAACAGATAATCTCATTAATTTTTGTGAATGAACTATTATAGTAGTCCACATTCACTTTAATTAACAGAATCTCTAAATAGGAATAAACAATTGTCTAAAAATCAATTTTTTGACATCAAATTTTAAATTTTTTAAACACTTAAGAAGTGTACGTATCAAATTTAATAATCCAAGTAGAGTGACATATATCAATAGTTACACCTCATATATTTCAATGCATTAATAATTTTTCAACACTCGTTCCATAAGATTTCCTTTATGCATATTTACATACTAACTACGTGTCTTAAAAAAATATATGGACCAAATCCAATAATAAGAAAGAGCAACATGTATCAATAAATATACTAATATATTAAATTATTTTTCACAAAATGAGTCACAAAAATAATTTTAAATATACTTAAAATAAATTCATAATAATTTTTATGTAATTTTAAAAATTATAAAACCTACCCAAAAAATAGGAAATAAAAAATGACACTGCTAAGTAAAATTACAAGTCAAAACGACCAACGAGTGAGTCTCACGCGCCTCAGTTCCGCGTGGGCATCAGCTGGAAAACCAGCTTCATCTTCAATCTCCCGTTGCTGTGTTCTGCAGCCCCAAACCCTGAATGGGTTCATCAAAATCCGGCTAAATCAGGCCGTTTTACACCAAGATCAGGGCGGGATGAAGATGGGAGCGAGAAGCCAGTCGACCCAATTGGTTTTGGCAATGAAAACGTGTCCAGCGGTG
The DNA here is from genome assembly GCA_019955255.1 of Castanospermum australe. Taxonomy (NCBI): domain Eukaryota; kingdom Viridiplantae; phylum Streptophyta; class Magnoliopsida; order Fabales; family Fabaceae; genus Castanospermum; species Castanospermum australe. Next base: position 190,515 of record NSJW01000395.1, on the reverse strand, counting down.
CAACACCAGGAGCTTCGAGCTCCATCAATGGCGGATGCACACCCCTGAACATGAAAGGGCGTGTTTCAGCCCCTCAAAAACCAAGGTTTCATTCGGGTTCGATGCAAGGAGCAATAACCCCAAAAGACCATGTAATTTCGCGGAGAAAACGACGCTCAAACGCGGACCCAGGAGCTCCAATGTCCATCAATGGCAGATGACCACCATAAAGGCGAATAGGAGCGTTTCAGACCATGAAAACACTTGATTCAGAAATGGGTCGCTTCAAGGATGAAAAGCCCCATGGTCCCACTCAATTTCGTGGACAAAATCGCATCCAACCATGGACACTCAGGAGCTCGGAGCTCCGTTAATGGCGGACATCAGGTTCCATGGAAGCGTAAGTAAAGTTTTAGGCCATGGAAGCCACGATCCAGATATGTTTCACCCACAAAACACCATACAAAAATCAAATCTCAGATTAATCCATCAAAACACTCATCCATGGATCCACAAGCATCGAAGCTCCAACCATGGCAAACCGCCACCATGAACAAGGAAGAAAGATTTCAGATGACTCAAATCCAACAAGGAAAAATAAAACCCAATCCCAAATTGTCAAACAATCCTAAAAGGATCACAGATTACAATTTTAGATTTTAAGTTTAACAACCTAAAATCAATTTTTTCAAAATTAATCAATTAGATCCTAAATTTGGTATAACAAGTTCTGATACCGTATGTTAAATTTAAGTCATATATATAAATAATAATACGTATTTATATTAAAATTTAAAATATTAAATTAAATAATAAAGTGTGTGTATCTCTTGAAAATATATTAAAAAAAATGATAAATCACTAAGAATTTATATAACACATGAATAAACATTGTATATAAGTATATACTTCACATCAAGATTTTTCTTACTTTTTCATTTTTCTGTAACTATATCTTTTAAATAAGATAAAAATTACATAATAAACTTAAGAAAAAAAAATTTTGATCTTTATAAATACTTTTAATTTTTACTTTTCACGAGCTCTAATTTATCAAACTTTATATATAATTAATTTAATCAATACACTTAGATTGGATCTAAAATTTAATAAGCTAATAATTTTTTAACCTATAAAATTATATTATAAAATATAAATACAGACTTCAAGAATTATTAATTTATCATCTAATCAATTTTAATAAAATAATAAAATATATAATTAAAAGTAACTAAAATACAAAAAATTTTAAGAGTTTCAAAATAACTTTTGATCTTATCAAATTTTAATGTATTTTAATAAATAATTTAAAAGAAGTAAAAAATAATAAATAAATTTTTTTTTTGCTATATTTATATAAGAAAGCCTGGTTATGGCCATGGATGGTTTTCCCATTAGATTCTTATACAATAATAGGTGTAGGACTATGGATCGAAAAATACCAATACTTGCGCATTTTATGTATACTGCTAAAGTAGCTGTCGCTGAAGGCTTATGGGTTGCTAAAAGGGCGGTGCTGAGTGCTGTTAAACATTCGAGGGCTTGTCCGATAGCCATCGCATCAACATGATATTTTTGGGAAGTGTTGTTTTGTAATTAAATATTAAGAACAAGAAATGAAAATTGTGCGCTGGTGCGCTTGAGTGTTTTCTAGCAACGCCCTTGCTAACATAGTTTAAATTTTCTATTCTCTTTCTCACATATATGAATGGAAGTCACTCGCATTAAATATAAGTTTTGCGTACTTAATCGTTTAGTAATTTTTTATAAACATTAAATTTTATTAATTAATTATTAAATTAATAATTTTTATTTATAAAATTTTATATAATTTAAAAATTAATTAATATTTTATTATAATATTTTATTTTAAAATATAATATATTTTTAAAAATATAAATAAAAATATTAACTATTATATTGTATATTTATAAATATTTAACTTATTTCAAATTTGACATGTACATTACATTAATCAAATTATTAAACAGTGTGTGTGTGTGATATATATATAAGGCTAAGATCAATTGATATTTATATTTTACACCAAAACTTATATTAATATGTAATCATTGATTTTATTTTAATCCAATGGTTTAAAAGCACTAATTCTAAAATTATTTGACCAATATTATACATGATAGCATGATATGCTATTTATTTTTTTAATTAGTGCAATGTAGTAATGTGATTGTATTTTCAAGAGATACAAATTAAATTTGTAATTCTTTTCCATTAAGTACTCGTTTGAATGTGTTTATATTGATAAAAAATATCTTTTTTAAAAAAATGCTTTCTCATCATTTAGTATGTTTGAATGAGTTTTTTTTTAAAAAAAAATAAAGCACTAGAAGTTAGATTTATATTTCTGAAAAAAAATCTTCTTCATAACTTAAAAAAGCTATTCAAACTTAAAAAAAAATATTCTTAAATATGTTATTTAAACATAAAATCTCTTCTACTTTTTTAAAAAATCTTTTAAAAAAAAGCTCATAAAAAGGATATTTTTTTAAAAACTCATCCAAATGAACTTTAAATGTAGTGAGAAACTTATTTTTAATTTTAAAAGATATATCATTTATCAATTTTATTTTTTTAAAATTTATTTTATTAATTCAATCCTTAAAACTTTAAATTTATAATAATTTGATTCTTTTGAAAGACTAAATTGATAAAATTAAAAAAAATAAAATAATAAAATTTGTGAATAATTTAAAATTTGAAAAATTAAATCGATATAATTAATTAAAAAAATAAAATTAATAAATATATATCTTTGAGAAAGATTCTTATTATACTTGTACTCTTATGACATAACATAATATTATTAATTTACTTTTTTATTTAAGTTTTTAATAACAACCAATAACCTATTAATTTGGTAAATTAAATCTTTTTATTAGTATTTATAATTTTATTCACAAAAATTCTTTTATTTAGAAAAGAATCTAAAATAAGCAATTACCTCCCTAAACAAAAACCATGCTTCTAAGAACTTCGGAAACAAAAAACCAAAAATCAATCTAAAAGACATAAATGAAAAAGAATCTAATATTATTTCATTCTATTTAAAATTAAATATCATGAATCTAAATTTGACATAATGGTTAAGAGTGTAAATTTATAATTTTTTTTTAATATTCGACGACTATCTTTAATAATTTTTTTTAACATTTTCCTTTTAACTTTTTATGAATTTTTTTTAAATTTTTTTTTTCAAAATTTAAAGTATTATCATAAAATATTTTTCTTTATGACAATAATAAATATAATATGAGATTTAGATTATTTTATAAATAGAATAAATTTAAAATATAAAATAAAAATTATTAATAAATATATATATTATTTATTAAATAAATATATTAACAGATAATAATTAAAAAATTTAATAATTAATCTATCATGTTTTCTTACATATATAAAAAGAGGATCGATACTTTTAAAAAATGATGGGTATTGAATAAATTTCCATCTTTAAAACACTAATTTATTTATTGTTTAAATGAAAAAAATAAAAACAAATTTTAAATTTAATTTTTTTTGTTTGGATAAAAAATATAATAAAAAATAACAAAAATAAAAAATTGTATTTTTAAATTTTTCTTTATTTCAAAATTTATATTTTTTTTCTTCTCACCCAAATAAAAGGTAAGAGCATGTTTTACTCTTGAGTATATTATTTCGTCTTGATTTGACGACCGTTTATTAATTTGTGATACTGATTTGATCCCTATCAATCCTCTTCACCATAAAGAAAAAGAAAAAGGATGGGCGACTAGGGATCGCTCTTTGCAGAAACCGAACCGGATTTTAAGGAGCCGTTGCAGTACCTCGGGAAATTCGAAGAGCAATTCTGCCATCTGAGGCTGAGCGCCTTTCCAAACAGTAACAATTGCAACTTTTCTTCCTACTGGCATCGCTCCTCCCGACTCTCTACTCTCAGCTTTGATTCTGTTTTTCTGTGTGCACTCCGCAGTGTGCAACCAATTCTGGGGGGAGAGAGAAGCGCTGCACTTTGTCACTTTGTGTGTGGTGTGGACTTTGGAGTTCACACACATTGGGCTCTTTTGTCTTTGCCCTTTTCTTTTCTTGCTACGTGCTACACTAAATACCTTTTTCCTTTTTTCCAAAAGCTTAATTAATGTGAACTGACATGAGTTAAGGAAGATATCACACACAAAACGAGGCTCTTTCTCTCTGTACAACACTAATAAGTAATAACTGTTGCACCTCCCGTTTTTTTCTTTGTTTGTTTCTCTTTTACTACCTTTTTTTTTATTTTTTGGTGAATTTTACGACCTTTTCCATTCTTACTCAGTGCCCCCACTGTCGCTGCACAATCTCCGCAACACACATAACACCAGAACCCGAACCAGAACCAGACTGATACGCTTCCGGTTTCCATTGATGGTTTGGATTTGATGACTCCCTTCTGCACTCATTGTTAGCCCTCTCCTTCTTTCTCTACCTGTTGAAAAAAACGAGTCTTTTGCTTGCGGATGAGCAGAGTGAAATGAACCGAAGGGCGTTGCCTTCGTTTTCACTGCCTGGGTCTATGGGTTTTCTCCCTTTCCTGCCAAACTTTCTCCTGCAAGGTCTCCCATTGCATCCATGCAACTTGGGCTCTGACGGTTACTCTGCTCGCCTCTGTCTGAAGCATCAAGGTTAGATTTTGAACAAGAAGGTCTTGTTTTTACTGCTTCCGACTGTGAGGAGATGAAAGATTATGACATTTTAGTGTTCTTCCATTTCTTTCACTTTCTACGGTCGGTTGGTTTTGTTTAGATCTTTCGAAGTACGGGCCTTTCGGTATTTGGAAAGTTGTGTCTGAGGCTCTGAAAATGGAGTTTGCATTGTGAAATAAGGAATGGGGTATCCAAATTTACAGGAGACTCGGAGTTGCTGGAGCTCTTGGTGCTCGTCATGACGAACAGGGTTTGAGTCTTTTCTACGTATTTTGGATGAGTGCTTGGCGAATGGATGTAATCTGCTAAAGGGGTTGAAATGAAAATGGGTTGTACGAACTCGAAATCTGGAAAGAATGAAGCTTTGCATCTCTGCAGAGAACGAAAGCGATTCATCAAGGTGGCGATTGATTCGAGATATTCTCTAGCCGCAGCTCACGTTTCTTACATCCAATCTCTTCGAAACGTCGGCATCGCTCTTCGGCGATACGCTGAGGCCGAGGTGTTGATTGAGTCGTCTCTGTCGATTTCGGACAAAACCCCATCTCAATCTACTTACCCTTCTCCATCGCCTTCGGATATTGGTGAGGTTTCAGAGTCACCCCTGCACAATGAGAGTCCTCTTTCGCCGCCTATGGCCACTCTGAGTTACACCAGATCGAGGGGCACTGCGGCTGTAACTGTTACGATAAGTCCGTGCAGTACTGGTTATGTGGATGATGAATCCACGGTATTCCCAATGCCTCCGCCTCCGCCTCCTCCTGAGTCCGGCACATCTTGGGATTTCTTCGACCCTGGGGATGATAGGGAAAGCTTCAGGTTTGCAGGGCATGCAAGTGACTCCAGAGAGTGCAAGGATGAAGAAAAGACTGATTCAACTATGGCAGCAACACGGGATCAATGGGTAGACATTGGTTTAGCTGGGCATTACATGAGACCCAACCTGGATGAAAAGGTTACTAGAAACTTCAATGGTGCAGCAATCCGAAATGACTATATTGGTTCCTCTGCGCACTGCTCTGAACATTCAGTTGTTACAAGAGGAGTTGAAGTTTGCAAACAAACGGTTGATAGAGAAGTGAGACAGCTAGAGTCGCCAAGTAATGTGGGTGACATAAACGACACAGTAATAACAGATATGGGTGCTGTTGGACGATCCACTTCAATGAGCGAGAAGAACATAGCAGCGAAAAATGTGTGCACAGAAAGAGAAGATCCTTCAGAGTTCATAACCCACAGAGCTAAAGATTTTCTCTCAAGCATAAAGGATATAGAGCATAGGTTCATTCGAGCTTCTGAATCTGGTAGGGAGATCTCGAGGCTGTTAGAGGCAAACAAAATCAAGGTTCGATATTCTGAGGCAAAAGGTAATTGCTTCTTAATTGGTTCTTTTTGCAGCTACTGAACTTAATATGAATTCTGTGTGTAATAGTGCAACATACAGCTGGTTGGACATTTTTTATGAAGACCAATTACTAATCTCCTTCAGACTTCTTCTGATAGGGAGGTCGTCTGCTATGGCTTTGTTCACGGCTTTCCAGCTTGTTTGCTGCTGTGAAAAGGCTACACCTGTTTCCCAGGGTAAGTTCTAGCTCAATTCTGTAAATAGACACTGATCACTACCTAACTAACATCTAGGTGATAGGATTAGCTATGAAGATTACATCCTTGATGATTTGGGTTTGCCATATTCCTATAAATTAGGCTTAGTACTCTTTCAAAAGCTCGCTAAATAGTTCATTAACTTCTGTTAGATTTGCCATTTCTTGATAAATGAAATGAAACTGCACTAAGCAAGACACAAGCTCAAAGTTTAAGTTGCTAATAATTTGATAAATGATTTCTACTTGGTCTAAGCTTTGCTGAATGTTTTAAGGTTGGTTATATATTTGAACGATTTCCACTTCGTTTAATGTAACGCTTGTCTGCATCAACATGCACTTATCTCGATGGTCTCCTTCAGTTTATGGGCATTGAATTTTCATTTGGTTAACAAACAAATAGTGGGTTTTATCTATATGGTAAAGCTAAGCTATATTTACATAAGGTTTTACCTTGTAACAAGTTTGGAAATAGAGAGGTATATGGTGCTGTTTGAATTTGTCTGTCTACCTGTAGGTTCTTTAGCTGGAGCTACAAGGTATTGATTTTTCTCAATTTTTCTTTATATACTTATTATATTAAGCTTTAACTATCAGACTACTGTTTCATACTTTCATTTGCCTTCTGATACACTGAGTTTTGATTCTTAAAAGATGAATATGTATATGTAGCATGGACTAATGTTTGAATTTGTTTGGTACACCTGTAGTTTCTTTAGCTTGAACTACAATGTGTTAATTTTTATCAATTATTCGTTATTTAGTTATTATTTTAAGCTTTAACTATTGGGCCACTGTTTCATTTGCCTGCTGATATGCTGAGCTGTGATTCTTAAAAGATGAATATGTAGCATGGACTAATGTCACCCTTTGTGTAGAACCTGCACAAAAAATTATTAGTTGGAAACGGACGGCGTCTTCTCGATCATCCTCGTCCAGGTACCCTTTGGCTACAAAATCAAGGGAAGATATTGATGATAGTGGAAGTGACTTTGTTGAAGAATTCTGCATGATTGCTGGAAGCCATTCATCCACCCTTGACAGATTGTATGCATGGGAGCGAAAACTCTATGATGAAGTAAAGGTATTAAAATTAGCATAAAAAATAAAAAGTTATGTCGAAGACACTGAAGTATTTAAATTAGAAACATGTTTAAACTTGATATACCTGACATCACACCATATCTGAATAAGCTACTTTATGTAATTAACAATTGTATTTATTATCTTTAGAATGTCCTATCATTGAGGATCTGTCTGATTTCCTTGGCATTTATGCTTATAGGAGTCACGTACTACATGGAAATTATAAATACTAAGTATCTGAGGAACCTAACTATAAGATGTTCGGTTAGGAGATGTATGAAAAGTTTAAATACTTCGCATTGAGGATTGTTATGTGCTAAATGCTTCCACTGCAAATTTTCATTTCAGGGCTTATTTGCTATCTATCTATCATCCCTTTCCCTCCAAACTTTTATACCTCAGAAGGCTAGTTATCAAGTCATAAGCATAAGCATATCTCTTATGCCTCTTGTTTTGAAAATTGACTTGTTCAAAATTCGGAGCTGGGTTGGTCACCCACATATTTGGTTATTTGAATTTTCAATTGCATGATCTGAGATTCCTTCCATTTCTTTAATTAATCAATGTAGAGTTTGAGGTTACTAGATGTGGCAGTTTACAATTAGAGGGAGGAGGAAGACAGTATATTTACAGTCAGGCGCTTCTCTGGAGTTCAAGAGAATCTTATAATTGATATGACCATAGAATAAGTAGCTAGGTCTAAGCCTGAATAAAATTCGTGTTTTGTCTAGTCACTCATCTTGTTCGTTAAATGTATTGCACATCCGTTTCTTTGTTTTAAATCCTTGGTCCTTTTGACTGCCTATTGGACTATCTGTAGGCTAGTGAATCCATCAGGAAGGAGTATGATCGAAGATGTAACCAGCTTAGACATCAATTTGCAAAAGATCAAGGCACGCAAGTGATTGACAAAACCCGGTCAGTTGTGAAGGATTTGCATTCACGGATAATAGTGGCTATTTATTCTGTTGATTCGATATCTAGACGAATTGAGAGAATGAGGGATGAAGAGTTGCACCCTCAACTTTTGGAATTAATGGAAGGGTAAGTGAGGGTTCTGGATTTTTCATTTATATTTGAGCTGCTGGATCTTGAAGCTTTACTAGCTGCTTGCTATCATTTAACAACTATATTCCTTGACAACTGAGCATTAAATTATAACTAGTAGTGGCTCAAGTAACTATTATTAGTCTTGCAGTATGATCAGGATGTGGAAGGCTATGCTTGAATGTCATCATGCACAGTATATAACCATCTCCTTGGCATATCATTCAAGGAGCTCGACAGGAACATTGCAAGGAGATGTCCGAAGAGAGATAATGACTCAGCTGCAAGAAGAAATTGAGTGCTTCGGTCTGAGCTTTGCTAACTGGATTAACAGCCACACCTCATATGTGGAAGCTCTCAACGGGTGGCTGCAAAACTGTATACTACAACCAAGGGAGCGTTCTAAGAGCAGAAGGCCATTCTCCCCTCGCCGAGTTCTGGCCCCGCCTATATTTGTTCTTTGTCGTGATTGGTCTGCTGGGATCAAGGCTTTACCGTCTGAGGAACTAAGTCATGCAATCAAAAAACTTTTTGTCTGATCTTCGCCATCTGATGGAGCAGCAAAATGAACAACTTCATAAGAAACAGACTTCAGCTCATGCAAGCCCTGGAGAAACCGAGAGCAAAACTAAGGAAGACAACGAAGATGACTCTGCAAATTTTTGTTGCATACATGCAAGTTTAACCAAGGTTCTTGATCTACTGACCAAATTTTCTGAGGCATCATTGAAGATGTATGAAGATATCAGGCAAAAGAGTGAAGCAGCTCGAAATGCATATCACAATTGCAGAACTATCAGGGCCGAAAAAATTTAATCCTCAAATACAAGATTCTCTCTGCTTGAGATTAGTACATATGAAAAACGCCAAAAACAAAATATCGTCCATGTTGAGTAGAAATTTGTAAGATGACAAGTGGGTTTTAGCGTCTGTAACTGTCTCAGTCCATGATACAGTCTACGTTGTAGAATTTCGTGCTTGGTTGTAGAATTAGAGTTACTTCACTGGTGGCGGTCAGGAGAAACAGCGCCATTTTTATTTTTTACATTTTCTTGCCAGTGAAACAGTCTACGTTGGCATTCTCGAAAAACTCTCGACGAAGCACAGACTAATTCTCACTAGCAAAAAACAAAACAAAAACAAAAACAAACTATAGAAACTTTGACAGCTAATTTTTCACACATTACGAAATATTGTTGCCTTATAAAATGAATATCAGTACATTATATGCCTAACATAAGTTTCCATGCAATGTAGCGGGATACATCTTCATGGCTTTCGACTGGGGACTGTAGGGTCTGTTTGTTGCGTTTCTTCCCGACTTAAATTGATCTTGCAACTACTAGTATTCTCCAATTTCAACAATGAGCTAAAAAATTCCTTTTTCTTGTTAATTCATCCAAATGCATCTCAATCTGCTTTGCTGGACCTTTTATTAGAACCCCACAGATTGTGTGTACTGCGAGTAAGCTTCTGATTGCATGCCAATAGGGGCCCGTGTAACCTGATCTGGAAGATCAAATGCATCTACAAGCTCCCTTGCAATATTCCTCACTTGGAAACTTAGATACTCCGTGAGTTTGTGGATTGCCTGTGAAATGGAGAAACTTCAATATGCGATAATATTAAGATTACAATGATAAAAAGTGCAAGGTCCAAGCATATCCATCCTCATCTGAGATGAAAACCAAGTACTTCTGTTAAATTGCAGTTTTCTCAAGGTTAAAAAGTGATTTACAAAACCGAGGTTTTAAAATGCTACCTCATGTTCAATCATCAATATATGTTTTTTAGAGAGAAAAAAGCAGTGGATGAATATGAAATTATTATTAATTTTAAATCATGTTTTCCTTACAACAAACTTGAAACTTCTCGGGTAAGAAATGAAGTTCAACAGAAGTGTTTTTTCATGCCTTGGCTTTGTTGCAAGCCACATAAGCACATAATGGGTGTCCCTCTTCCCTTGGATAAGAATATCCTTCATAGTACCTATCCAAGTGTCCAGATTTTTGCTGGAAGCTATCAGAATTGTCCCTCCTAGTATCAATCCAGGTTTTCACTAGTTCTTCCTATTTTTTAAGAACTGCCCCTCATAGTAGCTATTAGCTCATTGGTATTTAAGGGTTTTTTTTGGAAAAATCAGCTCTTTAAATTTTGCATTCACTTGTGCATTAATTTTTTCAAAAAATATTTATTTATTTCAAACAAAAGTGTTTCTATACCTTGGCTTTGTTGGGAGCCACGTAGTCAACGTTTCGGTAGGTTCCTATGTCATTCCATATTCTATCCAGAGCATAAAGATCACAGACAAGTTTCAGAGCAGCTTGAGAGCTTGGATCAGGACAGCTGGCGCAGAAATAGACCAAGTTAGAATTGGATAAAAAAATCTAATGCAGAAGAAGTAGAACATAAACAGATAATTGTAACTAGGAAGCACCTCTGCACAGCTTCAATAAATTTAGCAAGGATGAATGACTCAATATGTGACTCTGCAAGTGTCAAAAGGTGATTTAAGCATCTATTCCATGCGCCAAAGCCTCCAAGAGATTTAGAATGCTTTTGAAGTCGTACAGCAACACTCTGAAGTAATCTAGATGTTCGGTACTGCAAAGTGAAAATGAAAATGAATTGCTGATTCATTTATGTCAGCATGTATTAGATTGGACTCACAGAACCAAGATAAAACTCACTCTGAAAGCATCCAACTGAAATTTAGGATCTCGTAAATGGTCTTCGCCTTCCCACCGAGCAGTAACGGGATTTGGCTGTGACAGATATGTATTCATGGATTCTCTCAAGTAGTTCCATGTGACTGCAAAAGTCCCTCCTATGAACTTTCCCTTGTATTGTTTCAAAAGATCAATTGCAACCTTCATTTGTAAGGGGAAAAATTCAAACCTGTAAGGCTATAACATATGTTGCCTCCAATACAAGAATATAAGGAGCAAGGTTTTACCGATAATGCAGAAAACATAATGCACAGCCTAAAGCTGTAAAATTACATTTGTCATCAAACAGAGGAAGTATATCCTTTCGTATGATTCCACATGATTAATATGAAAGTGATGATGCAAATGTATCCATGCATCAGCAATCAAATCATTTAGTGAATTCTTTTAACAGAACAGTTTGGCTTTTCATTTGGAGACTAGCAAAGGCAAGATCCAGAGAAGCCTTACTAATAGTTAGTCAAAGAAGAATGCAAATAATAGGCAATGCACCCCAGGTATACAGGAGTCAGGAGGGAAGAAGACCATGATAGATCAAGGTTAAAGTGGCTTTTTGAACCAAAGGGCCAGTTAATTGCAGCTTTCCATTGTTTTTCTGTTATTTGTATAAGATTTCACTGCTGATTAGTTTACTACTCTCCATACCTAGGTGTAGAAGAATCAAGAATGCAAATAAATCTTTTATAAGGAAAGAAGCAACCATAGTTATGGATAAATGACTAAATTCCAAGGCCCTTCTTTCCTATATTTTGTTGGTTATCACTATCAGATAAAGCATACTGAAAGTGTGGTTATAAAAGTCTCTGAGAAGTGATATAATTGGGCTTAGCTATTAACCTGTTGAAGAAGAACCGTGTTGTCTCCTTCGAATGTTTGAAAAATGTCATGATCATTCCTCAAGATACCAAACCGATTTACAGCAGCATAACCATGGCCTCCACAGGCTTCCCTACAGATGCTCAGTGACTTCGCGGTATATGCAGTTATATAAGCCTTTAGACCTGCTGAAAGAGCATGCACATCTGCAACTAATTCATCATCATGAGACTTTTTCATTTCAGAGTACTTCTCCACTATATTTGTAGCGGCAAAATGAAATGCATAAGTTGAAGCCAGCATTGGCATAAGCTTATGCTGTTGAGACTGGTAATCAAGAATAGTGACTTCGGGTTGGTTTGGAGGTCCAAATTGCTGACGAAGTAGAGAATATCGGATGGCAATTGTGGCAGCAACCTTCAGGACACTAACTGAAGAATATGCCAGGCCTACCCTACCACCTACGAGTTCCCCTAGAGTTGCAGCAAACCGCTTATTCACAGAAGGAAGGCTACTTGTGTACTTTCCATCACGGGAGACATCTCCAAAACGGTTTAGAAGATTGTCTCGAGGAATTCTTACAGAGCGGAATCTCAATGCTCCATTATCCACACCATTGAGGCCAACTTTATGACCACAATCATGTATCTCAATTCCTGGAAGTGGTTGGTGGGTCTTCATATCCCTTATTGGAACTATGAAGGCATGGACACCCATATCAGAAATTCCTTTGGCATCATAATTTGGTAACTTCAGCCTGGCAAAAACAGTGGCAAACTTGCCATGCACTGCAGCATTCCCAATCCACCATTTGATGGCACCATCATTAGGTGTGTCAATGATAAATTCGTCAGTGATTGGATCAAAGGAGGCAACAGTCTGGAGGCCTTGCACATTTGAGCCTTTCAAACACAAAAATTAACGAGTTTAGATATGCGTGCCTCAGAGAGTGCTATATTGTAACATGTTTGAGTGGAAAAACAACAGACAAACAAATAAAGCCCTAAACCCCAAAGTATTTTAATTCGATGGGAAGTTGTGAATGGAAGACAATTTAATGACAGGAGAAAACAAAAGCAGATTGTCAGTGTCACTGGCATTTGAACATGAATAGAAACTGTTTTGCATTAGAATATAATACGCAAGTTTCAGCAAAATCTGATCTAAAATCCCTACACTGCTAAGTATACTTCTATAATAACATTTTCAAGTTTGAACAGTGAGACTAACTGATAGGATAGAACAAAGTTTACAATATTCCAAAAGTTTAGCAGCGAGAAGTACTCACAAGCTATATATATGGAGGGCAAAGTAAGCAAGTAAGATAATTGAATTTACCGTGGTGAAGCTCCGTCATAGCAAAACAGCCCAGGTAGTCCAAGTTATCAATACCATCAAAGTACTTGTCCTTATGTTTCTTAGTTCCCAAATTGAGAAACAGAGCCTCCCCAGAGACTACGCAGGAGATAAAGAAAACTCAGAATAGGATGTAAAACCCAAACCGCATAATAAATTGCATAATTTTTTTCATTTCCAAATCCCCCTTTATTTTCTCGCCGGAAAAGGAATAAAAGACACAGGAATCAGGGAAAAGAGCGAAGACAAAAGCAGAAAAGAGAACGAGCACCTGTACTGCACACCCATCTTGATCCCAAGAGACATATCGATGCTGCCAACAGCTTCTAAGATGGCGAAGTACTTTCTGGGGTCTTCAAGGACGTAGCGGAGGGGCCTAATCCCAGCCTCCCTGACCAAACCCAGAAGCTGGTTCATGCAGAGCTGGCGATGCTCGTCTTTGGATATCTCAATGGGGGTATGGAGATGAGGCCTGGCGTTGAAGTACTCGAACACCTTCTCCTGTACATCCATGTGCTTACCTTTCATGTAATCCGACAGAGTTGCGGCGTCGACGCTGAGCTTCGCCTTCGCCCTGGCGCACGTCAGCATCTGGAGCTGGCGTGCAGCATCGTCATCGTCGACGACAGAGAGAAGACGAGGAACAGGGGTTAGGTGCAGGGACAACCTACGGATTCGCCTCGTCGGTGCCTCTGCCTCTGCCTCATCATAGCGAGATTCGTCGTTCGATTTGGGGGTTGCACTCTGCATTTTGGGTTCAGATTTGTGAGAGTGATTGCGTCTGGAAATTGTATTGGGATTTCTTGTGAAATCGAAGAGCGAGGAAGCACTTCAAAGTTGAAGCATCGGCAAACATGATCCATATATATAACTCTGTTGATACGGCACCGCTGGTGACGTGGCTTTTAAGAGATAAACGACTCGTGGCGGCTTCGGATAGGATCAAAGCCTGGCAGTTATTTTTCTTGGCGCGCCTTCCAACGCCGCGTTTGTTTCCACACAATGTTTCTCCAATTCTGCTCCATATCCTCGCGGCCTATTCTTAAAACAGAAAAAGGATTAAAGGATTACAGCACAAGCTTGACTCGTTTAATCAATGATGATAAATTTAAATCCTAATTCTACTTTAAAATAGTTAGTTTTATATTATTTAAAAGATTATTTAGAATAAATTTATTCTTTTATCAAAAATAATTTAGTTTAAATTATGTTAATATTTCAATGTATTTAATTTTAATTTTAATATTTTTCACTACAAAATATTAAATTGTGTCAATATACAATATATTTATTTTAAAAAAAATTAATTTTAATTTTTTCATTAAAAATACTTTAGCTTAGATGATGTTAATGCTCATAAAAAGAATTTATCTATATTGTGTTATTATTTAATATATTTATATGATAGTAATAATTTTATTTAAATTAGGTTAATATTTAATATAACTTATCTAATTACATTTATTATCGTGTTTAATGTATTTTATTTAAAAATTAAGTCAATTTTACTTGGGTTGGTATTCATTGTATTTATCTTAAAATTAAAGGAAAAAATTTAAAAGAATAGGATTTGAATTAGTAATTTAATACTCTCTCTATCTACTTTTATTTGTTATTTAAAGTTTTTATATAAAGATTAAGAAAAATTATTAAATTATCTCAATTGTAGAGAAAATATAATTTAAAATAATTAAATTATCCTTTCTCTCACTTCATTAATTTTTTTTCTAATTTTACTTATTTAACTAATTCTCTCTCCATTAAAAAATAAGAGTAAAATTATAAAAATTAATTAATAATTTTTTAATAATCTCAAAAGACAGATATTTTTGAATAAAAAAATTTTCATACACGATAAATAAAAGTAAACAGAGAGAGTATGAATTGAGTTGGTATTCTATATACCTTTATCTATTAGCATTTATTAAGTTTAAGTCAATTTAGTTTAGTATTTGATGTACTTAATCTGATGGCATTTACTAGTTATTATTCTTGTGTGATATATGGATTTACATATATTTTTAATTATTAAAAATATTATTCAAAGAAATTTTATTTTTTTATTAAAATAAAATTATCTGGATTAAGTTAATATTTAATGCACTCATCTAAAAATCATGAGAAAATTTAGAAAACTGTGATTTGGTAATAATAATTTCATTTAAATATGGTTGGTTTTTCATTGTACTTATCTAATAACATTTATTATTAAAAAGGAATTTGAAGAAGTGGGATATGAGAATAACAATTTAATTTGGAGTGTACTTATCTTGAAACTATTAGAGATAATTTAGGAAAGTAAAATATGATAATAGTAATTTTATTTAAATTAGATTAATATTCAATGTATCTTATTTAATAACATTTATGTGTATATATATATATATATATATATATATATATATATACTATTATAAAGAGGAATCCCTTCTTTGATATTACATTTTTAATTTCTCAAAAAATTATTAATAATTAGTTAAACACAGATAAAAAAAATGGTGAAAAATTGTAAATACAAAAAAAAATTTTAGCTATCATTTGTAGTTCTAACTACTTTCAAATAAAGAGAGTTTATCTTCTTTTTGCATACACTATTATAAGTTTATAACTAGTTTCAAATATACTTTATCCTTTTTACAAAATTATTTTTATTTAACTAATTTTTTTATAATAAAATTATAATTGATTAATTTATAAAATAATTATATAAGTAAAAATAAAAAAAAAATAGATTGAAAGCCATAATATCAAAACTACTAGTACTGTTATAAAGAGAATTCCAATCTCAAATTTTTAGTTTCTTAAAAAATTATTGCTAACCAATTCAATACAAATAAAAAGGGGGTAAATTTATAAATATAAACATCTTTTTTATAATTACATTTTACAGTTACAATTATTTTTAAATATTAAAAATTATATTCATTTTATATTAACTATATTAGTATAATTGTCTTTAGATACATTTTATTTTTTCATAAAATTATTTCTATTTAACTAATTGATTTTTATAATTATGATAAAATTATAATTATTTAATTTTTAAAACAATTATATAAGCACACAAAAAAAAAGTGGATTGAGAAGTTACTAGTAGATTAAAAAGTTGATTCCTTCTTTAGTCTCAAAAGTTCAATTTTTAGCAAAACTATTGCTAAATAATTAAATATAAATAAAAAAGGATAAACCTATAAAGACAAATACTTTTTTATATCTATACTTTACAATTTCAATTACTATCTTTTTATTTTTTTTATATAAGTTACATATATTTTGAAATATAAAGAGTTATCTTTTTTTTTTACATTAACCATATTATTATAATTACCTTTAAATATATTTTAATTTATTTTTATTTAACTAATTAATTTATAATTATAATAAAATTATAAGTAATTAATTTATAAAAAATTATATAAACAAAAATTAAGAAAAAATGTGAATTAAGAAACTCGCAGATGCTAGCTATTATTATTTATTTGATTTTCTGTGATCATAAAGAGGACATTAAGTTTAGAAACATAAATCATTGAGTTAACATGGTATTTATTTGGTTTAGTTTAATTTTAAAAGAAAAAATTATTTGAGCTAATTTAATCGGCTTTTTTATATTGAAAACCAATCGGTTTTCTTCTAAATTGGAAAATTGAACTAAATCATATTGTTCTCAATAGATTTGATTCAGTTCAGTCTAATCAATTTTTGGATCAAGTACTTTTTTTTAAAAAAATATATAATTAATTAGACTTTTTTTTTCTTTTTTATAACTCAATTAACAGCAAATTAACTTAAAAATGTCAATAAAAGTTCATCAAATATATATAAACAACAAATTAACTTAAACATTTTTATAGAAATAATAATAAATAAAAATCTAATCATCAATAAGTATGTAATTATATATATATATATGTGTGTATGTGTGTGTGTGTATATATATATATAAATATATATACAGGAGCTCAATTTTGTTTGATTTGGTTTCATAAATAAAAATTGAAAATCGAAACAAATTAATCAGTTTGTATAAAAAGAGAGCTGAACAAAACCAAATAATTTTTTGTTTGGTTATCAATTTTTCATATCAATTTTATTGATTTAAATCGATTTGGTTCAATTATGAATACTCTTAGTCAACATCATTTTACGTTGTTAAAAACATATTTCTTTATTTTTTGAATAACTAATGACCATATGGGCACTTTTCTTTTTTGAAAAAAACAGTGAAAAAAAGATTTTACTCCTTTGGGTTGAAAGTGTAATGGTTAAAGTTCTTGTTCAAATGGCAGCTTAGGAATTAAACTTTGTTTGTACTCTTAAAATTAGTGATGGCAAAACGGGTCTACCCACTCCGATTGGCCATGGGTCAACTGAAAAATAAGGTAGGGTGAGTTAACTTATTTTTGCTTGATAAGTTAGAAAAATTAACCCATCCTATTTTATAGTAGGTTAGAAGTTAGTCGGTTTACGAGTTAATCTGCCTAAAATTAAAAAGATAATGGGTTGACCCAACTCATCTAAAATTAAATAAAAAATTAAAAAAAAAAGAAAAATGAGGGTTAGATGAGTCAGCTCATATGAGTTAACCTTTTAATCCATTCCTAAACAAAAAAAAAAAGAAAAAAAAACTTAAGTCGATAGGAAAACCCGTCTTGTCCTATCAAAACTCGTGAGTTGTATGAGGTGAGTTAAATAATCTGACTCAAGAAAATGGGTTGCATGTTGCAACCTAACCTACCATTTTGGCTAGTTAAACAAGTTGACTTATTAGGTCAAACTCATTTTATAATCTCTACTTAAAATTATGGTATACTAACTACTATAATCAACCACTTTACGAATACATGGTCTTATTAATTAACAACTTAGCATCTCGTCGTAAACGAATTTAATATGGTACTTGCACAATCAATACATATCATACTAGGAATATGACCAAATCACATGATTAATTCTCGAAAAATTTCACCGATTAACTTTACATTAATTCATGAGAAATTTTAATGCTATTCGTGGCTCTTAACGTATTATTTCATTATTTAAGTTAATTCTCAAAAATTTTATAAGTCAGTTATATTAGTTCTTTAATAAGGACTAACTTGAATGACCAAGTTATCTGTCAGGGACTACAATAAAATTTAAATACTTTAAGAACTAATGTTAAGTCGATAAAATTTTTTAAAGATTAATTTAATGATTTAGTAATAGGAACATATATATATATATATATATATATATATATATATGTTCACATCTGTGTTTCATTAGATATTATAAACTAACATCCTAACCAATATTTCCGAAGCAACCTAATCATGCCGATCTGGTATCCTGCATTAACCCTGTCTGGGACCATTGCAAGGAATTAGGCTGACCGCAGCATTATTCTTTTCTAGTTTTTGTTTTTTCCCAGTTATACTGGATTTAAGCCAGTCAAGTTTACAGTTAACGTTGTGGCTCCCCTGGTCATAGTACTGAGTTTTGCTGTGGTGGAGGTTCGATTCCCGAGTCCCATTTTCCATTTCTCTTAGCTCCCACTTGGTTCTTTCTTAGAACCAAAGAAAACATAAAAAGTTTACAGCTAAACAGGTCCGTTTAAAACACGATTAAAATATTTAAATATATTTTTATGCTCATTTTTAAATGAGTTAAGGATAAAAAAATTCTAACTTATTAAAAATTAAATTATACGGATCTTGCAAGCTAAAATTCGTATATTCAGTATTATTACCTCCGACTTTTGAGTTGTTAACGGGCCGTCTTATTTTTACATTGAAAGTATAGCATGGGTTCCGTTAGTGGGCTAGGCCTGGCCCCAAAAACGCTCCGGTGTTTTGGAAGGGCTGTAATTGAAGACCCAAAAACAAAACAAAAAAAGAAAGGCTGTAATTCAAAGTTGAAACGCGGCGAAGCCCACTTTTTTCCCGCCCGCGAGACTTTCTGCTTTTGGCTGGGATGCCATGATGAATTACTCTCTCGCCTCTCGTCTCTCTCTCTCTCTCTCTCTCTGAGTCTCTCTTGCTGCCATTTCCATGTTGATGAGCCACTGATTGTAGACAAAAAGTAACAGCCCCATTCTTCTCCCTCCCACAACTCCAAAATCAAACAAAATTTCAAATTTGCTTCTCTGCCTTCTTCTTTTCCGTCTTGCAAGGTCAGCTTCTCTTCCCTGAACCCCCGCTGGCGCTGGGTTTTCTTCTTTTTCTTCTATTTTTCAGTTTTTTTCTTCCCAGTTTTTGGTGGATCGAATCATTCATTCAGGATTTCCTTTTTTCCCGTTCATCCTTGGTCTGAATACATAGGGTTTCCGCTGCTTCAGGTAACTAAAAAATTCATGGTGGGCGGAGATAATTTCAGCTATGGGTTTTTCAAAACCCGTCCCGTTCTGGCTGACGTCACCAATCGGCCCGGGAAGAGGGCATTTTCTTTGATTTCCAGTGATTCGCAGCACAAATCTGGAGATGGGTCTCGCAAGTTGGGTGCCGACGATCGGGATTCACAGTTCGCGAAGCAAGTCTGCTTGGGGGTAGAGAATTTGGTCAAAGAGAAATGCCAATTACAATTTGGCGTAGACTCTCACGACAAGGGCAAGGTTTTGTTGCGCCCAAAGGGGAAACAACCTTGTCCCAGGTTGCCATTTTGCGGCGCTGCGGATAGCTCGTTGCAGAGTGCCTCGTCTCGCAATTTGTTGGACAGTGGCGGCGTTCAGATTACCAGCGGCAACGCAAGAGATGGCTGCGCGTCCGGTGTTTCCACGCCCGCTTGTTTGAAAACGCCAACGGAAAATTGTTTTGGGTTTGGGGAGAAAGTTCATGGCAGGCTCACTTCTGGAGTTTCAAATGCGCGACCCCTAGCCGAAGGATTCATCAATCATGCCTCTGAAAACGGTGACAGGGACCTTTGTGTTGACCCACTGGCATCGTCCAAATGCGGGGCGGTGGAACGCTCAACAGTCTCTGCTTCGCAGGATTCTAAATTTCTAGGACTGGAACGATGTGTGGGACTTAAGGGCGACGCTGGTGCAGATTCGGTTGTTGGGGGCGAGGACCTTCTGAAAGCTTGCTCTTGTTCCTTTTGCTCCAAAGGTGGTTACAATTTCTATTTATGGTTTGTGTTCTTCTAAATCTTGTATTATAGGAGATTTATGTTTCATTTTAGTATCTAATAATGGGTGTAACATATTGATCACTAGCTGCTTATATCTGGTCGGATCTCCATTACCAGGATGTCAAGGGTAGACTAAGTGGTAAGTTGTTCTGGAATTAATTTTAGGCACTTTGCACTGCTACATTCAATAGTCATAAATTTTCTATCATCATATAGCATCCTTCATCTTTTTCTACACCCTTCCCTTTGACTAGCACTGAAGAAGAGTCAGAAAGAAGCAAGCTTAATGGTTCAGAAATTGCCTGGAGCAAAAGATACTGTCACACAAGACCAACAAAACTGCACCGAGTCATCCAAGTTAGAAATGTACCTTATGGACCAGTGGAAGTCGCTCTTTGTTCATACGGAGAACACATTTGGCCATGAAAGTAGCCAGCTTGTGAGTTTCAATGCTATTACCTAGGCTTAAGATTTCAATCCTATTGCACAGATATGGACTTCCGTTGCCAGTGAATTTTACAAGTCAAATTTTCTGTTTTTTACAAGATTCATTTTTCATTCTGGAGAGTGCACACAGTCTCTGGAATTCACTTTAATACAAGAAAGTTTTGAATCCAGTTTTTGGCCTTGGGTGGAAAATGTTTCATTTGGAGACCAGATTCTCTTATATTTTTGGCATATATTTATTTAGTTGTTGTTAGTATGCTATCATTGCTATATGTTGATGAAGTTTGGCATAATTTATGATTTTCATTTTCTCCCCTAATGCTCAGATTTTGAATAATTTCATTCTTCTTTCAGGAATCAAGCTTTGAAACACTAAAAGATTTGAGAGAGAACTGCAAGAATGGTCTTGAGTTGACTGACAACGACCATTTTGACAGTCATTAGCGTTCCAATGCTTTTTTATGATTGTAAGATTGCTTCACACATCAGTTTATTGGTTTCAACTTTCAATTTTATGAATTCGGTGTCTGTAGAGTACCTGCAAAGTATATGTGGTCATTTTCTACATCAGCTGTTTACATTGATTCTAGCATGAACAGAATCAACCTGTTTTGGAGGCTCACTACTGTGTTTTTGGATGTCCCTAAAGGAACAGGAGGATGATTATGCTGCTTCCTGTTCAAACTATTTGATCCATCGTTTGGTCAATCTCAAGGTTGGCTGCTTCCTCCATGCATTATTTTTCTTTTGAGCTGCAAAATGCATGGAGTATTTCTCTATCAAAACTAACTAGACAGAAGTTAATTGAGCTAAAAGATGGGCAGCCTTGTGCACTTCCTGTTTAACATGACCTAAAGACTAATCAATGATTCAATGGAAATTTTCTTTTGGGCTTGGATGCTAAATTATATTTATGTCATGTTCTTGATTATACTGTATCTTTGCTTTAGGGTGAGATTTATGTAATGATGTGGAACATTCGTTTGTTGACTGAATGATTGGTGGTGTGCAATTTCTCAATAATGTAATGTGAAAGACTAAACCTAAAGTTGTTCACTTGTTTGTCAAATTTACCAAGTTATACCATTATTTTTGTGATAGCGCATATTAAAAAAAAGTATCTAGATGATAGTGGGTATCAAATTGTAACTTTCAACAACACAATGAAAACTCAATATTTGATAAATGATACGGTTGGTATAAATAATATTTTCATGTATCCTGAAGATAAACGTGTTAAATATAAACTAGTTATAATTTTTTTTTATTTATAAAAAGATTGAATATATGTGTTTTTTTACTTAAATCTTATTTATTCTTAATCATTTTAGTTATGTGATAATTGTTAATAGTTAAGCTTTAAAAAAAATGTCTTTTATGACATGCATGTCAAACTGTCCCCTTGTGACCTTGACTAGGATTGTAGACTGATTAACTTCAATTTTAAGAAGCATAGATCAATCATTATAAAAATTTATTACATTTATATGAGCACAATAATCAGATTGCATAACGAAATAATTTCATAACTATCACTTACTATTGAAATTATCAGGCTTGAAGTGTTTATTATGACAAGTAAAGGGTTGCTTGGTTGGTGTAAAGTAATTTCCTCATGAAACATATTGCAGAGTTCCCATTAAGCCAACGGCGCTAAGGGATAGCACATGTTAATGAATGCAACTCTAACTAGCATATTGGCAACTCGGTGTCGGCATAATGATCGTGCAAATGGGGATTGCATGCAACCTAGGCCCTTAAATTTGAGAAATTTTAAAGCACTGGTCTGAATTTCATATACATTTTATTATATAAAATTATAAATTTAATTTAACTTGTATTATTATATTATAATAAGTATCATATTTTTACTGTTTCAGTATAATGTCACGAAAGTACATAAAATGTTTTTTTTAAATTCGTAACAATTCCATAACAGCAAGATCTTTAGTCAAAATTTATGAGGTATTAGTATAATAAAAGTAAGTTACACCATTCCATAATAGCAAGATCATTATCCAAAATTTATAAAGTGTTAATGTAATAGAAGTGAGTTATATCTTTAGATATGAAAACATTAGTTTAAATCTTAGGAATCGCATTTTAAAGAGAAAACTATACTATTATTACTTCTAGTCTAAAAAGATTAGATATATAAAATAATTTAAATAAGTCAAATTTTAAAGAGATATTTTTGATTTACACTAAAAAAAAAAAGATCTTTACGCAAATCCGAGAACCATCAAATAGAGTCCGCAACTGCCTGGCTTCAGGCCCTTTCGCGTTTTCTTAGAACCCAGTTATAGTTGGCAACTGGCAAGCCCGTAATTCTCCTAATGGTCCAATCTTTAATTCTCATCTCGTTTTCCGATAATCGAAAAAAAAAAAGAATATCAATTTGACAATAAAAAGAATATCAATTTGACACCGAAAAATATATTGAAGACCAAACCAAAATAGAAAGTATCTGGTCTCTAATGTCTGCTATGCGATCCTTTTGTTGTGTTACATTTTTTCCTGATACTCCCACCCGGGGAGAGCATTGAACCCAAACTAGATAAATAAAAGCCAGAGCAAGCTACCAAAGTAGTACAAGTTCTTGTTATATTATTGTTTTTAATTATTTCATGCAATGATAATTTTATAAAATGAGAATTGAAGAAAAAAATAGAATAAAATAAATTAAAATTATTTTAGTCTATTCTTAACAGTTTAATCACTTTAAGAAGGGAATGACTTTCAGAAAAACAAAAAATTTAACTCAATGGCAGAAGGAAGGGGGCTGGTAGTGGCCCTGAATCCTTCAGCTCTTAAAGTTTTCCCCTAAAATTTTACTTTTTTTTAAAAAAAATCGTTCATATAATTTCATATGTGACTCCCTCAATAAAACAAATTTTTTTTATCCCAACAAGATAAAAATTTTTACTCCACTGGTTTAACTTTTTTTTATGCATATGTTATTTATGTCATATTTATGTATAATTTTGAGAATAATGTTCATATTTAATGTTTTTACAACTTAATAACAAATATAAATTATGTTGCTCATAACAAATAAAAAAACACGCATTGTTTTGTTGTCTAAATTTATTCTTCACTACTTGAAAACCTGCCTTTCATGAAATCAAACGAGAAAGAAATTCATTGTTACTGTCTACAGTCTATTTGGAGAATTTAATATTTCAATTAGTCATGTCATGCATCCAATATTGACATTAGTATGTCACTAATCAATAAGAAAATAAAAATTATTGAAAATTACAACTTTAAATTACAAAAAAAGGTTCAAACTAAGAAGGCATGCATCTACATTTTTAGGAAAATAAGGTATGAAATGAAATTATTTTTATTTTTTTAATTTCTAATAAAATATAATGATTCTTATTTCATGAAATATAACATCAGAATAAAATTATCATTATGAGTACTAAATTGTGCTATATTTGAATGTGAGGTAAGGAGAATAATGAAAGGTAAAAGTAATTCAAACTCTTCTTTGAAAGATTTTTAATGAGGAAGCCTTTCCCCTCAAAGTCCTGAAATTCTTCTTCCTCAAATTAAAGGTAAAGAGTGGAGAAAGGGTTTATTTCAAATTAAATGAGGGAAAATAATTTTCATTCCCCTTAATTTCCAGTTTTTCCTCATTTCTTAAACATCAAAACAAGAGGAAAGAACTCCCTCTCTATCCCTTTCCGTCTCTTCTCTCCCCTTTTATTCCTTTCCCAACCATTCCCCCTCTTTCAAAATCATCCAAACTTAGTTTAGTTTTATGGTCACGCATTTAAGTACTAGCCTTAGATGCTCCACATCATTCAATGCAAAAAAAAAATAAAATCAGTGGATACCTTGGTGTTGCTTTGGTTTTTGGTTTAAGTATTTTTTAAACAAAAAGCCTATTTTGGTGTCTCACTAGTATGTTTGCTCTTAATGTAGTTTCTTATAGGTCAATTTTTGTTATCTAATCCTCCACTTATCAAAATTTATCACAATTCAATTTTTTTGCTATCAATATTCCCTTCAAATTTTGCTTGTGAGAGATTAAATTGATGCAGATTTTGATTAATGAGGCACTAAATTGTAAAAATTAATTTATAAAGAATTATATTGAAAAGAAACATATTAGTGAGAGGCTAAAATAAAATTTTCGTTTATTATTTAACATCTCATATAAGGGATCACTCTGATATATGTTTAAAATAACTTCTCTTGCTAACTCTATTGTGACTTATTGCATAAATTAAGTTGCACAAGAGTTGTGCTCACTAATCACTCCCTTGTCTCTCCGAAAGAACGTATACTCTGTTTTATATTTAAATTTTTTAGTGTAAAAATATATTTTATAAAGTAAATTATAGAGTTAATAATTATCAATAAAAATTTCAATTTAAATTTAAATTTT
Organism: Castanospermum australe; assembly: GCA_019955255.1. Lineage (NCBI taxonomy): Eukaryota > Viridiplantae > Streptophyta > Magnoliopsida > Fabales > Fabaceae > Castanospermum > Castanospermum australe. Next base: position 165,260 of record NSJW01000395.1, on the reverse strand, counting down.
TGTAAAAATACAATCATATTAAATTTTTATGAATAATTATTATTTATAATTTATTACCTAAAATTTACGTTACTCTTTACAAGAATCTTATCAACTTTTTCCCTCAGAAAAATGGAATTATGAATTGATAAAAACAATTCATACAAATCCAATTATCCAAATGATTATACAATATTTTTAAAATCCTACATGCCCGCGCATGGATTAGAAACATGTCTAGCCACTAATTCAACTAGCACAACAATGTCAAGAAAATATTTTAAAAAATGTATGAGAAGTCAGAAATGTTTGCTTATTTTGGATTAGTTTAGGTAATTCACTTTATCTTGGTGTGCTAGAGAGTGGCTTCCTCCAACTACTTCTCATCCCTCTGTTTGAGTGGATTTATAAAAGAAACTGCAAGATAAACATCCCCAGGACCCATGGCCCATGCGATTACTAATGCAGAGCCTATCATTTGCGCGGACCAAGGAAAAAAATAACGCTCATTATTAGAATTTAATGGAGGTTGCTCAATATATAAAATATTCTTTTTTGAACAATAAGTATTCTTATAAAATTTAATTTATTTGAATTACCTTATAAACTAAATATTTTTGAAGTAAAAATAATAATGACATAACTTTTTCAATGAAATGCAATTCTTAAAAATAAAATTTTAATTTTAATATTTAAAGACATAACTCACTTATATTAAGTTAACACTTTATGAATATACATAAAATAGTAATTATTCCATCGTTGTCAGAATTTAGATGGTCTACCTCCACGACATGGATAATCCACTAACATAATTACTAATTACTAATTACTCGTCTGAATGTGGTTCGGGTTGGCATGCATAACTGAAGAATTTTTAAACAAAAAATAGGAAGAATAATAATAACATTTCAATTTCAGAAATTCATTGTTTATTGTAGTATACAAGAAAAGATGCATAGATCAAAACACAAATTTGGAATGTGAAAGTGAATGATAAGATTGATCAGGGCATAGAGTCCAAGTTCAATACAGTTAACAGCAGTTAGCCTTTAAATTACTTAAGACCTTTCGCAAAGTTTTTGTTTAAAAATTAGGATAAAATATAATTTATCCTCTTAAAGTTTATCCTGATATCAAATTATTTTTTTAAATTTTTTTTGTTTCATTAAACTCATTTAAATTTTAGCTTGATTTGAAAATGTTAATTTTACAGTTAAATGAAACGGATATCATTCTCACGTGCACACCATGTGACCTAAGTATATATCACGTGATGATTTATTTAAAAAATATTATGGGATAAAATATAATTTATACTCATAAAATTTATCTTTGTATCAAATTACTCTCTTAAAATTTTTTTTGTCTCACTAAATCTCTTTGAAGTTTTGTATAACTTGAAATTACATGTTAATTTCTGTTTAATTTAATGAAAAAATTAATATTTTCAAATTAGATCAAAATTCAGGGAGTTTATTGAGATTAAAAAAAACTTCAAAAATAATTTGATATCGAAGTAAACTTCAGAAATATAAATTATATTTTACTCTAAAAATTATAAAAACTCTGTTCTTATTATAAAAATTAAACATGCATTTCTCATTTTAGGTCTTCACATAACATAATTTTTTTTTATATGACCAATGATTTCTTATGTCAAGGCACTAGTATAATTAGTGGAGACTATCAAATATATATTACTTTTGTTTTGGTACATAAAATTAGTTAAGGGGATGAGAGGTTGTGCAATTTTAAAGTCTGGTGATGTCACAAATTTTAATAAGAGTTTATAATGACACTTATATATTTTCTAACAATGAAAAAAAGCTCAACAAGTATAGACAGATTCATTGGGGACCAATGGAACCATTTTCCCCACTGTTCCAAGATTTAATCATTGGTGTAAGAAATTTATTTTGTCTAACACATATTTAGTTTTTTTCAAACTTTTACTCTGGTTCATACATTTTTTTATACAAGCAAAAATATATAAAGTCATTGAATTGCATGTAAACCTATATATAAAAATAATGATTTGGCCTTATAAAAATTTTGTGGTTGATATAACTATGCATAAAGGAGTGTGATTTTTCATATGCGTAAAGAGTTGTATATTTAATATTACTCCTCCATTAAACAAATTTGTGACTCACAGATCTCAGATTCTAACCAGATGCTTTTTTAAAGCTCTTCATCCTTTTATGTTAAGCTCACTTTTATTTAATATAACCAAAATAATAGGTTATGTTTTACCATTCACTCTTTGAAAATTGCCGTCATGTCTTGACCCAATTTGATTCATTCGAGTCAAATAAACCCGATAAAATTTTATGCATATTAGGTGTGTAATTTACAACAAAAGGAGCATTATTTCACATGGTTTTTTTTTTTAATATTTTGATTTTGAAAGAACAAAAATATAATTCAAAATATTTTCGGAATTTATGCATTTTATTGAGAAAAACATAATTAAAGTTAAGTTTGAGTAGTTTACTTGTTATATTTATTTAATACATACTTTTTGCCTAACTTTCGTGCTAAATTTAAGACGTCTCAAGTCAATGTAAACATAAAATTTGTGTCATCTATCTTAGGGTTCATCATACAAAAACACAATCAGAATCTTGAGAATTCATGATTTTCACATACATTAGGGTTAAATCAATATATGAGTACTAACATTTGTCCATGATGTGGAATAAATTTTAGATCTGCGAAACTTTCTGATTGTTGAATCTTTATCGATCCATTCCCCTTTCTTTCTTACGTTTTTCACTTCTTGATGGAAAAATAAATCTACATATTCTTGTGGGTAGAGACTGAATATATGGAGGTTTCATTTGAAATTCAAAACCATCAGTTATTGGTTTCTTTTGAATTTCAAAATTATCAGTTATCACCAGGATAACTTCCCACAATCATCAAATAACCACTCTCATCAAGCGGTTAACAAAGCCTTCCCAAAGTCAACTAAAATTACCGATTAGCCCTTCATTAAATCACACACATTTACACATTTATCCTTTAAACATGAGTCATATGTGAATTATTTCTTACATTCTCCCACTTGACTCATATGATAAAGTGTCATTCTATGATTTAATGAAACATCAATCTTAATGCGCATATATAAGGCTAAAGGCTGCATAAATTGGTTGCTCCATAAGTCATAATTAAGAATAAAACCAACAAGAGTCATAGCGGTTCTATATCATCAAATTGACATAGTTCCTTTCATGTACTACTATATTAGCTCTTCTCCTTAACATGACACTTTAATGGGAAGTACACAATTATGTCCAACAATAATGTTTTCATTAGAGATAAATTATGTTTCTAACATCGTCATTCATACATGCATGTATACATAAATTTGAAAACAGAAAAATTTTACAAACTTATACATTAATGAGCTCAATGTGTTAATAACCAATAATAACAATAATATTTAACATTCGCTAGCAGACATAATGCACATACTATACACATGACCAGTAAATGTTTTGGGCGATAATCCCTTCGTCAAGGGATCAGCTATCATAAATCAGTGCTAACATGCTCTATTGACACTCTATGTTTCTGAACCTCTTATTTAACAGCAAAGTATTTCAACTCTATATGCTTAGCACCTTTGGAATACTTGGGGTTTTTAGAAAAGAAGACTGTTGCGGAATTGTCACAAAAAATTTTCAGCAGCCTATCAATACTGTCGACTAATCCAAGCCCTGAAATAAAATTCCGTAACCATTTAGCTTGAACCATGGCCTCAAAGCATGCCACAAATTCAGCTTCCATAGTGAATGCAGCAATTACAAACTGCTTTGCACTTTTCCATGATATAGCTCCTCCAGCTAAAAGATATAAGTAGCCAAAAGTGGATTTTCTTGTATCCACACATCCGGCAAAGTCTAAATCTGAATATCCAATGACCTCAAGGTTGTTGGATTTCTTATAAGTAAGCATGTGAGTTTTTGTTCCTTGCAAATATCTCAGAACTTTCTTTGCAGCTTTCCAATGATCCATACCAGGATTATTCTGGTATCTTCCTAACATTCCAACTGCAAAACTAATATCTGGTCTCGTACAAGTCTAAGCATATATTAAGCTCCCAACAAGTGATGCATATGGAATTGCTTCCATTTCTTTCTGTTCCAAATCATTCTTAGGACATTGCATGAGAGTAAATTTGTCTCTTTTCTGAATTAGAACCGGAGATTATGAGCATTTTTCCATTCTAAATCTCTCTAAAACTTTATTAATATATGCTTTCTGAGACAACCCTAACAATCTTTGTGATCTGTTACGGAATATCTCTATCCCAATCATATAGGTTGCCTCACCCATATCTTTCATTTCAAAGTTACTAGAGAGAAATGTCTTAGTCTCACTCAGAAGACCAAGATTATTAGTTGCAAGCAAGATGTCATCAACATACAGAATCAAAAATATAAACTTGTTCCCACTGACCTTTAGATATATACACCGATCAACGGTGTTTTCTTTAAATCCAAAGGAAACAACGGTATCGTTAAACTTAAGGTACCATTGTCGTGAAGCTTGCTTAAGTCCGTATATTGATTTCTTAAGTTTGTACACCATGTGCTCTTTTCCCTTTTCCATGAACCCCATTGGTTGGTCCATGTACACACCTTTCTCTAAATTCCCATTTAGAAAGGCAGTTTTCACATCCATTTGGTGTAACTCTAAATCATAATGAGCCACCAATGCCATAATGATTCTTAAAGAATCCTTCTTGAAGACTGGTGAAAAAGTTTCCTTATAGTCAATGCTATCTTTCTGAGTGAATCTTTTTGCAACTAGTCTGACCTTGCAACGTTTTAAATTACCATGAGAGTCACGTTTGGTCTTAAAGACCTATTTACATCCAACTCTCTTACAACCTTATGGTAACTCAACAAGGTCCCAAATTTCATTCTGTTCTATAGATTTCAACTCTTCTTTTATGGCATCTAACAATTTTTTTACCATTATTACTATTCATGGCTTGTGAAAAAACGTAAATGGATCATCTTCCATTCCCAAGTCAAATTCAGACTCTTGTAGATATACCACATAGTCATTAGAAATAACAGATCTCCTTTCTTTTTGAGATCTTCTTAATGTTATTTGTTGTTATTCTTCTACTATGGGCTCATTCGGTTCATTTACTATGGGCTCATTCGGTTCATTTACTGTGGCTTCATTATGAGTAGTGGGATCATTTATTTGTTGTTGTTCATTATTATTAATTGGTATAACAACATGAGGAACAACAACCTTATTAGAGACACAAGTCAAGGGAACTTGTACTCTCAATTCTTGAATCTCCACTTTACGTGGTGTTTCACTCTCACTAACTTCATTATTCTCAATGAACATAACATTTTCAGTTTCAATAATCCTTGTAGTATGATTAGGATAATAAAATCTATACCCTTTCGACTTTTCTGGATAACTAATGAAATAACCACTGATTATTTTTGCATCCAGTTTCTTTTCATTGGGATTATGGTATCTGATTTCTGCCTGGCAATCCTAAACATGCAAGGTGCCTTAGACTAGGTTTCATTCCAGTCCACAGTTCAAAAGGAGTCTTTGGAACCGCCTTACTAAGAATCCTATTTAACACATACATGGTAGTTTTTAGAGCATAAGTCCACAATGAAATGGGTAGAGAAGAATTACTTAACATACTCCTAACCATATCTAACAAAGTTCTATTACGCCTTTATGACGCACCATTTTGTTGTGGTGCACCTGGCATTGTGTATTGAGCACATATGCCTATCTTTTCAAGGAATTTAGCAAATGGACCCGGATGTTGTCCGCTTTCATCATACCTTCCATAATACTCTCCACCCCTATCAGATCTCACAATTTTTACCTTTCTATCTAATTACCTTTTAACTTCATCAATGTAAATCTCCAAAGTATTTACAGCCTGAGATTTATCATGTTGCAAATAGACATAACCATAATGTGAATAATCATCAATGAAGGTGATAAAGTATCTTTCTTTATTGAAAGCGTTAACATAAAAAAACCCACATATATCAATGTGTATAATTTCAAGAAGCTGAGTGCTTCTCGTGGCTCATTTCTTTGTGTGTTTTGTTTGTTTACCTTTAATACAATCCACATATACATTCAGATCAGTAAAATCTAAATCCGGAAGGATTTCGCTCTTTACCAATCTTTCCATTCTTTCTTTAGAAATATGTCCTAAATATTTATGCCACAAGTAAGCAGAACATTCATTCATTAAACTACGTTTAGTACCAACATTATAATGCAAGGTCATAAATGTTTTTAGCATAAAGATTATCAAGACTCAACTTATATAATTCATCACATAATATACCATTACCAATCAAGTGATTATATTTGTACAAACTGAAACTACCACTACCAAATTTAAAAGAGTATCCAGCTTTATCAAGTTTGGATATTGAAACTAAATTCCTAGATATACTAGGTACATAAAGAGTTTTACATAAGTCCAAATGATATTCACTGTCAAGAATCAAACGGTACGTCCCAACAGCTTTCACTGGAGCTTTCACTCTATTGCCCATAAAGATAAACTTTTCATTTGGCCTTATGGTTTGGGTTGTAAGGAATCCCTGCATTGTATTAGAAGCATGAGTCGTACATCCAGAATCAATCCACCAAGTATTATAAGGAACTTCAGCTAAGTTTGATTCAAAACATACATAAGCACTAGGCTTACCTTTCTTTTCAAACCAAGCCTTACGTTTCGGGCAATCCTTTGGAAATGTCCAGTCTTTGTACAGAAATGACATATGTTTCCATAAGGTTCCTTCTTGTGGATTTGAGAAGAGGAGGCTTCATTGATCTTTAGGGGTCCTCTTCCCTTCTTCTCAAGTTTCTTACCGCTTTTCTTTTTAACTCCTTGATGCTTAACATAATTGATAGAATGAATTCTCTGGTTCTTGAGTCTGGTTTCCTCCTGAACTAGCAGACTGTGCAATTCATGCACATTCCATTTGTCTTTCATGGTATTACAGTTCATTTGAAAAGGACCATACTCAACCGGTAATGAGTTCAGGATGAACTGCACCAGGAAATTTTCATGCACATCCATCCCTAATGACTTCAGTCTTGCTGCAATGTTTGTCATCTCAATAACATGCTCATGCATAGTATGAGAACTATTAAAATTTCATGGTGGTAAGTGTACTCATTAGTGTCTCAGCAAGAGACTTATCAGCAATTTGGGAGCGCTCTTCCACAAGTTTCATCATTTCTTTGACACTTTCAGTTTGTAGAAGAGCTGACTTAATGTTGCTGGCAATGCTCATTCGTATGTACATCAGACTCAACCTATTGGATCTTTCCCAGTTTTTATAATGGACATTTTCCTCTTCAGTGCTTGTAGCAGTAATAGCATCAGATTTCTCTTCTCTAAGAGCCAAATCCATATCCATTACCCCAAGATAAAATTAGATTTGCTCACTCCATTCAGAGAAGTTGAGTTCATTAAAAACTGCAACAGTTGAAAATAACGAATGGCGCAGCAATTGGTACTGCAAGGAATAAAATTTGAAAACATCAATAATTTGAGTTATACATACATACACATCAACATACTTCACAGATTCAGATACATTTCATACAATGCATATCGATGTTTCACCTTTGGGTAATCCATCAATACACAATATTCAATATAATGATGCTAATAGGAATTTCACATAATTTGACAATGATGTATACACTAACTAGAAACATTTATTATCTTTGGATACATAAATATAACTAATAGTATATTTACATCACAAGCATTCATGCTCTGATACCACATGTAAACATAAATTTTGTGTCATCTACCTTAGGGTTCATCATACAAGAACACAATTAGAATATTGAGAATTCATGATTTTCACATACATTAGGGTTAAATCAATATATGGTTACTAACTTTTATCCATGATGCGGAATAAACTTCAGATTTGTGAAATCTTCTGATTGTTGAATATTTATCGGTCCCTGTCCCTTTCTTTCTTACTCTTTTCACTTCTTGATGGAAAAATAAATTTACTTATCCTTATAGGTAGAGACTGAATATATAAGGGTTTCATTTGAAATTCAAAACTATCAATTATCGGTTTCTTTTGAATTTCAAAACTATCAGTTATCATCAGGATAACTTCTCACAACTATCAGATAACCATTCTCATCAAGCGATTAACAAAGCCTTCCCAAAATCAATCAAAATTACTGATTAACTTTTTATTAAATCACATATATTTATATATTTATATATTTATCTTTTAAATATGAGTCATATATAAATTATTTCTTACGGTGAAAGCAATTCCATCCTATCAATCCTCATTAAAATATGCATAGCTTTTTTTTACAATAAAAAAACAACTTTTTTGTTTTGCAATGGATCACTCTGTATTGTACAAATTAAAATATGTGCATTTTAGAAATCTATTTCAGTGATATGTCATTTTATTCGTCAGTCATGTCATGGTCGCTTCTCCTATTAAAAAAGAACAGAAAATGTCACAGTCAGCTATGCAAATTGCGGTGGACGACGCACTTGGTGATGAAAAGTTATTGGGAACCACTGAAGAATGGGATATGCGGAGGACAAAAAAAGTCGCAATTTATTTGGACGTTGCAGTTGGTGCGATGCGAGAGGGGGGATGTGCTTTGCGTGGCTTGAAAGTGATGTCCACGTAGGAACCGACGTGTGAGCACGTCACACAAGGGCCCACACGTTATCTGGGGCAGGCCCCACTTAAACGTTGGAGTATAATCATATGTTCCGCTTTACCCATAACTGTTATAAATTAAATTATTAAATTTTAATATAATAAAAATTATCCTATATCACCAAATTAACTCTTTAAAATATTTTATTAAGTTCGTATTCATTCTTAAAATATTTTAATTTTATCATAATTTTTTATAAATTATGTCATTATATAATTTAATTTTTATTTAAAAATTAATATTATTATCTTTTAAATTTTTTGACATTAAAAATTAATGTAAAACTAATAAAATATTTTAAAAATTAATTTAATAATATAGTTTAAAAATTAAATATGTGTACATTGACATTTGTCAAAAAAAATTTTAAATAATCTTAAAATATTATAATTAATAGTTAAAATTTGATTTAAATTTTATTATACATAATATTTTATATTTAATTAAATAACATATAAAATTAAATTATTTAAGTATTAAATTTAATTTTTTTAAAATGAGAATCTCAATCAAAGATTAAGTGAAAGTTTATAATTATTAATAAAAAAATTAATTATTAAAATTATAATAATATATATATAATAAATTATAAAATTATAAAATTATAAAATTTTATTTTTAAATTTTTTTAATAATAATTAATATTTTTTTATTTTATTTTTTAAAATAAATTTTTAGGTTCAGAAGAATCAAATCTATATGTGTTATGGTTGTAGTGGATGGAATATAATAATTTAATATTACATAAGCATTTCTCCAATTTGTCTGACTTGAATCTTAAGCAACTTTGGTGCGACGCATCCATTTGTCAACGTTTTGACTAGAGATAATATTTTTTTAAAGCCATTACTTCCTTCGCCTCTCACTCATCACAAAGGATATTCAAACTTCAACGCTCCCTCCAAAAATGGATCAGCATAATATGGTTAACAAAAATATTTCTTGCGAACTATAATGTTTACACTTTTATATTTAATAAACAAAAAGTAAAAAAATATTGAAATGTGTATTTTTTATTTTATTATAAAAATATAAAATAGTGTAACACAAATAATGTACTAATAATATTATTGTCTAATTAAATAGGTTAGCAAGCATGTAGTTTTACTTGAGTTAAATTGCTAGGTTGATTCAACCACAATATGTTTTTTTTTTCTTTTCACAGCTGTTGATCCGTTTCATTGCCAACCAAAATCCGTGCAACAGCCAATCTCCATGTAACTACTGCTGACAGTGCAACTTCTGTCCATCTAACAAATCATAGAAACCAAAGTAAGTCACTAATGATGGTTACTTTTGTGAAGATTTCTTAAGTAGATATTATTTATTTTAGATACTTTATTTAATAATTGATATATTTTATAAATTTTTTAAAAAATAGTATGTATTTATAATATAATTTATTAAATTTTATAAATAATTATTAAATTAAATATTTAAGATAAATAATACTTATATACAAATTTGTATTCCTTCTATCCCTCCCATGATTTCATATGAATTAGGGAACATGAAAAGCATTAAGGAAAGCGGGTGCAAAAGTATAAGAAAACAAAAACAAAATGAAGAATTTGGCGTTTATTAATTTGTGGGGGATGAATGATGAATCCATAATATATTTGGCCTTTGGCAAACTCTAAAAGGAATACGATCCAATCATCCAAATTGCGAAGGGTCACTTGCCCTCTCCGGAAATATTTCTTATTGGGACATGAGATACGTCGTCGACGTCGCGATGCAATTGACGATTGCTTGTCCCGCCCCACTGTGTCTGTGTCATCACCACACGGCGCCAATTGATTGGGCCCCAACTAAGATTCACCTTAAGCCAAAGCAAGGCAAGGACTCCCACTTAAAAAAGAATATTAGAGTAAACTTTTAATTTTATTTTTTAAAATTTAAGTTGATATTAATTTAATTTTTTTAAAATATTAATATTAATTTAAATATTAAATTATAAAAAGTGACATTAAAATTATATTTTTTATATGGATAAAAACTAAACTGATATAATTTTTATAAGTAAGAAATTAAATTTATATAATTTTTATAATTGAGAACTAAATTAATGTCAATCTTATATAATTGATAAATTAAATTTATGTTAATTTTTTATAAAATCAAAATAATGTTGATATAAATTGATATCACCTTTCGTGACTCAAGAATTAAATTGATTTTGACATTCTTTAAATGATCAAAGTGATATTAACACAATTTTTAAAAGATCAAATTAGAGATTTAGTCAAGATTTTAACAATTTATTTATGAATAATCATTACATTAGTTACACAATTTATTTATAGTAAAAGATAAAATGTATAAAAACCTCTTTCAATTTTGAATGATTTATATATATATTTTTCAACTAAATGTAACATGTAACGATTAGGTTTTTTTTATCTACTATTTTGTTAAATTCAACTAATGTTGTTAATGAGTTTCTAAAAAAATTTGAATTGACTCTGAGTGTGTGTTTAGCTTAACTTATTTTATAATTAAAATAACTTATAATTAAAATTTTATTGAGAGTCTTTGAAAAAAAATGATTTTTTCCTAAAATTGATATGTTACCAAACATGCACTAAAACTAATGTGTGATGATATTAGGAATTGAAACTTCCCTCATAGGAATAATCTTTTTTGGGCAAGAATGATAGTGGTATGATATTTTTCATGAGATGGGATTCTCAAGATTTGAATCGCAGTTTTTATGTTTTGAGACATAACTCACTTTAGTTACGGCAACACTTCTAGATACTTATTTTATCCCTAACTTTACACTTTCTATTTAACCAAAGAAAAAACGAATGCTCTAATCACATATGATATGCACATGTGACCTACTAACATTTATTTTTTATAATTCTTCTAAAATTAATTATAAAATAAAGTTATGGCGATATTAGTATGAAGTTTGATTATGTAATAATCTTTATAAGTTAGTTTTAAAAGAAAAATAAAATTGTTATTTTTAAAAGAAAAATAAAAAATAATGATAGGACACGTTTATACCACATATGATCATATATTCAATTAAACTTGACAAAATATTAAATCACATATTTTAAGTATTTTATAACTATCTTTTTGTTGAGCAGATATTCATCCAATTTACTTAAAATTGAAAGAGTGTCTATACATTTTATCCTACTACTAAAAAATAAAATTATTTGAATAATCACTTTAATATTATTCTGCACCTAGATTGCAAGCAGTGTAATGGTTGGTAGGGATCCTTCGTTGAGTATCCGTGTCCTAATTCTCATTTTGAGTGCTGAAAATAAAAAAGAAAACTAGTTAAAAGACTTGGTTTATGTTTTGTTTGCTATCATGAAGTGAAAAAAAAAGAAAGAATATAATAAAAAAGAAAAGAAAAGAAAGAAAGGGAGAAATGAAAGAAGGCTTCATTTTCTCTATTTGGTTTCATCAGATGAAAGAATAGAAATACTTGTAAATAAATGTTAACTTATTTGATTACTTTTCATAATTTAAAACGTCATTTATTTTAGTATACGTAAAGTAAAAAAGCAAAATTTTAAAGTTTTCATTTCTCTCTCAATCCCTTAGATAAGAGAAGAATGTAAAAAAGTAGTGCTTATGAAAAGTTTATCACTTCAAATCTCTCTTTTTTCACTCTTAATTAATACCAAATAAGGGATAAGTTTAATCCTTAGACCTCCTTTCTTTTTTTCACTAAAAAATACATACCAAAGTCAGGCTTACTAGTGCTCAAGTCAATAAAATCAAAGAACTCAGACAAAATAAGAGAAAACAGAATGTTAAGTTTTATTGAGTATACTGTATAAGGGATAAATAATATAATATAATCAATATTATCCACATTTAAGTAAGGTACTATATAATAATTTATCCGGTTAAAATTTTTTTATCTAACTTTGATTGTCTAAGATATAATAATTTAATTCTTTGATCAGATATTATATTATTAAATATCTTATCTAATATTATATAAAAATAAATAATATTAATTATACTATTTTATTTATTATTTATAGAATGTATCAAATAAAGCATTTACGTTCTCCTTGCCTGGTGTGAGAGAAACCTTATATTTTTAGGGCAACTGGGTTAACAAATGGTAGCTTTGAATAAAAAAACAAGTGGTAGCTGATTGTGAATTTGTGATGACTTTCCTTTTTTTTTTTTGGTGTTTGGTAACGATGACTTATTTAGCTGATAAATATTTTTTTGGTAGTAAAAAATTTTTAAGTAGGTATTATTTACCTTAAATATATTATTTAATAATTAATATGTATAAAATTTGATAAATTATATTATAAATATACAATACTTTTCAAAATATTAATTACATATCAATTGTTAAATAAAATCTATAAAATAAATAATACCTATATAAAAATTTCTCCTTGAAAATTTAGGTGAAACACATGGAGCCTCTTTGTGTGGGCCTAGTTATGTTTGGTTGATACCACTATATTAATTTCACAGAGAAAAAGAAGATACAACTATATTATTCACTTTTATCTTTAAAATATGCTACAATATACTCCTTAAAACAAGGGAAAATTTTAAGTTATTCATATAAAAAATTTAAAATTTTAAAAATACACCTACCTTATCCTAAATAAATTATTAAACTTCATAAACGTAAGCTTCTTATGAAAATAAATCTTAAATAATGTTAACTAATAAACAATATCACTATCCATAATTAATCTTATCCTCATGAATTATAATGTCATATTTCGCATGAAGGAATGAGATATCTTTCAATATTCAATCTTAGAATTAGAGCATTTATACATTTGTTAATAAAAAAGGAGTAATGCTATATAGTCATAAAAAATAGTCAGAATTTTTAACAAAATTAAACAGAAATTAATGAGGAATAGAATTAAATGATAGAGATCTTATATCCAAGGTCAACAAACATGCCAAATCATTTTGTCAAAAATTCTGATAAGAAAATTTTGACTATATAATATTGTTGTTTGGTAAATGAATAATACTATATAGCCAGAATAAATAATAAAAACTTTTGACAGAATTAAACAGAAATTAAGGAAGGTTATTGGATAGAATAAAATGATAGAGATCACTATCTAAGAGTCAACAAACATGCCAAATCATTATATTAAAAATTATGATAAGAAAATTTTAGTTATATAGTGTTGTTGTTTAGGAAAAGTGTAATGCTATATAATCAAAAAAAATAGCCAGAACTTTTGACAAAATAAGCAGGAATTAAGAAGGATTTTTTGATGAAATTAAGTGATAGGGACCAATCTCCTATTCAAAAGTTAACAAATATATAAAATCATCCTGTAAAAAATTTTAACAAGAAAATTCTGATTATATAATATTATTATTTAGTAAAAGAGTAATCCTACATATAAAAAATAACCAGAACTTTTGACATAGCTAGATAATTCAGTCATCCTTCTTTGAAAATGAACTATTTAGTTTCTCTATTTTCACAAAATAAGTAGTTTTAGTCCCTCAATTTGTGTGTCATTGAAAATTTGATAAAAAATATTGACGTGATATTAAAAAATTAATTTTTTAATTATAAATAAATAATTAAAATACATTTGATATGCACATGACTCTCTAAATATTAAAATTAACCTTGATAACACGATTAACTTTTTATCTAACTTTATTTTTATCAAGGTTAATTTAAGTATTAGGGAGTCATGTACATGTCACATGTATTTAAAATGACATATTTAAAAATCAAAATTAACTTTTTAATGTCACATTAGTATTTTTCGTTAGAATTTTAATGTCACACTAACAGAGGAGTCAAAATTATTGAGTTTTTAAAAATAGAGAGATCAAATAGTTTATTTTCAAAATAAAGGAACTAAATTGTTCATTTTACTAAAATAGAGGGACTAAAATTATAATTAAACTAAAAAAGGTAAGATCGATATTTCATATTTTGTAAAATAGAATTTCACTTTTTTTTAATTATTTTACTCTTATTTAATTTATAAGATAAAAATAATTACCCTTATATAATATAACTTATCTTGATCTACTAACTCCATCTAAAAAATGCATATATGTTGAATTTGCTTTTACAAAATGAGAGCACAATAATTAATAAATATAATATAAAAATAAATATGAATAATAATGTTATTAAGAATGATGTTATTGTTTACTTTCAAAATTGATGAAAAGAAAAAAAAACTGACAAAATTTTTATATTCAAGTTGAAAATTTAATCTTGAATATTGTTTAAAAAAATATACATTAATATTTTATATATATAAGATATGAAAAAATTAATCTTTTTTATTTTTCTTATTACTGATTATTATGTTATTTATATTAATTTAAATTTTATATCATATTGTATTTCATACATCAAAATGTAAAATTGATTTCCATTCCATATTGTATTTGATTTGAGTGTGCACATACCAAATTATACGGATGAATTCATATATCTTAAGAAAAATGTTACATAATTAAAATCTTTTTATTATAATTTTTAACATAATAATTTAATATTTTTATTAACTTTTAGATATGTAAATAGTATTTATTACTTTATTCCATCAAATAACCATACTTAAATTTATCTCAATTATATCAAAACTTCTATTTATTTTTTTCAATTGTATATCATTACTTTATTCTTAAATACTCTTATTATAATATAATTTTTATTTTAATCTTTGATTGAAATATTCCAAGAAACATAGATCCGAAACTAATTTCATAAACATGGTATTACATCCAAATAAAAAAATATTATATCAAATCAATAAAAATATAGCACATATTACGTTATAAAAATACATGTTATTAAATTAAATTTATACGATTGTATAATAAAATTTAGATATCACCAGTATGCTGAGTACCTAAAAGTCTTCTGCGAGGAATTGTACGCGTGGCATTTTCCTATAGGATAGCCATCATGGAATAAAGTTATCTTTGATGTTGACGAGGCAAGTGATTAATTAAAGAAGGAACACCGTTGATTAGAGGAAGGAAATGAGGGCATCAAGAGTATATAAACGAAGAAAGGGTGACCATGAAAATGCAAGAGCGGAGCTCCCAAAGTGAAGCCACCCAAAAAGAAATCGAGGAAACAAAGATTTCTTCCTCTTCTTCCCTCTCTCTCTGATCTCATCTTCTTACTTTTGACACCTCCCCCACTCTCTCTCCCTCTCCAATATCCCGCTTCTTAGGTCCCTCTCTGTCCTCGTCTGTCTTCCAAAATTAATCACAGGTTTTTGTGAAACAAAGAAAGCTTCGGGCGATTCAGGTAGATACCCAGGTTTCCTGTTTTCTTTTCAATTTGTGGTAAAAAAAAGTTCAAAACTTCCAGGTTTTGGAATTGAGACGGGTTGTCTTTATATACTTATATATATATTTTAGTTACTTTTTTATTTCTCTTTTCCTCTTGGGTATCTTGATTTCTTCTTGTATTGTAAAACATGGCAGCAGCTATAGAAATCTACAACAGCAGCATCATACCGGATTTCTTAGATCCTTACACTGAAGAGCTGATGAAAGCACTTGAGCCTTTTATGAAAAGTGATTCGTCTACCTCTTCCTTAACCTCGTTCTCTCTATCTTCGCCTCCTTCTTTTTCTCCTTCTCCTCCTTCCCCCTCTCTTTCTCCTTCCACTTGTTCCTCCTCTTCCTCTGCCTCACCACACCCTGCCTGCGCCTCTTTCGCTTCAATTTCTTCTTCTCTGCCGCATTTGTATCCCAACGCATGCTCACCATCATCGAGCACCCAGATACTTTCCCAGGGGTTCTCCTCGAGCTATGACCAAAAGGGTCCAAGGAACACCAGTTCCATCGGGCTCAACCAACTCACCCCATCTCAAATCCTTCAGATTCAAGCCCAAATCCAGATTCGACAACAGCAGCATACCGCTGCCATGGCTGCAGTTTCGCTCCAACACCAGAGGCTAACCCTGTTGCAGCACCAAAATCAACACGCCCACAGCTTCCTCACCCCAAAACCCGTCCCCATGAAGCTCGTCGGAACTCCCGCGAAACCCACAAAACTTTACCGTGGGGTGAGACAGCGGCATTGGGGCAAGTGGGTGGCTGAGATCAGACTCCCCAAGAATCGCAGCCGTCTCTGGCTCGGCACATTCGACACCGCCGAGGAGGCAGCCTTGGCATACGATAACGCAGCGTATAAGCTTAGGGGCGAGTTTGCTCGCCTCAATTTCCCTCATCTACGGCACCAGGGAGCCCACGTCTTTGGTGAATTTGGCGATTACAAGCCTCTCCCCTCCTCAGTCGACGCGAAGCTCCAAGCCATTTGTCAAGGCTTGGCCAATTCGCAGAAACAGGGGAACGCAGAAAAGCCCTGCTCTGTTGCGGACACAAAGCCTGAGATACAGGCCCCTGCACAGGCAGAGTTGGCGTTTGACATGGCTCAATCGAACAGCGAATCCGTTTTCCCCGAGTTCGAGAATTATAAGGTGGAGAACACAACGTCTTCCTCCATGTCCGATGAATCGTCGACTGGTTCTTCTTCGCCTGAATCCGGTGTTACTTTCTTGGATTTCTCGGATTCCAAGTGGGATGAAACAGGTAACTTTGGGTTGGAGAAGTTTCCTTCGGTGGAGATTGATTGGGCAGCTCTCTGAGATTCTGGGTCAAGGATCATTGATTCGCACCGTTATCTCTGTTAAATAATTTAGCTTTACTATGTTTCAGGTTCAGCATGTATTTGTATTTTGTAATTTAGGTTTTGTTTTGGTGTCTTTGGCAGCATCTGCAATGAAATTTTTGACATTTGCAGATGTTTTTGCTGGGACAGGTTGCAAAATTTTAGGGTACTAAATCAGAGAGTCCTAGTAATTACGGTCTTCTTGGTCTGCTGGTGTTTTTTATTCCTTGCATGACCATGGGAGCTTCAACTTGAGTCCTGGTTACTTGTAGTTCAGATGTAATTAAGATGCCTTCCAAATATATGAAAATTTCTTAAGTTCTTGTAAAGCAGTGGGCACGTTATGGCACTTGGTTCTATCATCGACTATTGTCATGCGCGTGTGGTGTCAAAGGTTTCGTCAAGCTCCATCTCATTATACAACAAGTTTCCTTGTATTTGAATTTCCTGAAATCATTTCATTTATGTAGTCAATAATAAAAAAAAAACCGTCTCAGTAATTTAAAATTGTAAGATTTACTTCATTCATTCAGCGAATGAAAAAAATAAAATAAATCTCACTAACTTAATAAAAAAAAACCTACTCGATTCAACGGCTGGGATTTCTCAGCATACATGTTGAGACAAAAAAATCCAGCATAATAAAACAACTCAGTAGATATATAAAACTTAATATAGAGAGAGCAGCATAATCAATCTTCAATAAGATAACCCAGAGTAGAAGGAATATTAAGAGATTACGCAAAGAGGTTTTATAGCAGCATTTCACCAACATATAAAAAGCAGTCACTAGTAACATGTCGGAGAGCAAAAGACTTAAATTCTATTGGGACTTAAGATAGGTACAAGGCAAGCTATAGATCCTCAATAATTGAATTCACAGTTTTTGTATGCCAATTTTCACATAATCCAAAAACTAGCTCCAGTTCGCAGATATTAATACGAAACAACATTAAGCCAAACGAACTGAAAAGAGTTGCGAAACTGTAGCAATTAGTTAAAAATGTATTTTAACCAAGCGAATTTTATTCACAGTGCTGGAGAGAATCTGGATTGCCACGTATAAGCAGTTACATCGTTTTCATATGAAAAATATTTTTGCGCTTTGTTTTTATTTAATCATTTTTCAAAAGTATAAAGATTTTATTTTGTAAAACACTCGTATAAATGTGAGTTTTTGTGCAAGAGTTGAACTTATTAAATTATTATGTAAAATTTAAACTCATAAAAATGTAGTGTTAAATTACATCTAACATCCTTTAATTTTGGATCATATGAAAATTAAACTTTAAGATTTATAAAAATAAAAATTACCCATTGAATTAGTAAAACTGTTAACTCTAACAAATTTATCATATGACTTATATGTGATACTATAAAAATAATTACAAAAAATAAAAAAAAATTCTACAAATAAAAAACCACGAGTATTTGATTTTTCTCTTCTTAATCACAATTTGTTGTGATTTTTTCTTTTTATTATATTGTTTTAAGAACCAAACACGGCAAAAAGAGAAAAAAATAATCAAAGAACAATCATAAGTCTTTGATCAAGCAAGCCAAGTTATATATAAACTAGCAGGCTCAGCAACAAAACACAAGGGTTAAATTATAGAAATTAAATAAAGAAAATAAAAGAAGAGAGAAATAGAAACTCACGCTTGAGCAAAGGCACAAAGAAAATGAACATCTTAAGCGATGTAATGACAGAAGGATTGAGAGCACAAATTGCTGGAAGCCAAGCAAAGGGCAAAGGGAATTGCAATCACACATATTAAAATCAAATGAAAGAGGAGATGTTACAAAATAAATTTTGAGAAACATTACCTTGAAGAAATTTCTAAGAGTGTGCCCTCCTTTGTCATCCATGGTAGTCCTAGATGAATAGGAGATGCATTCTTTGAAAGGAAATAAAATTAAATTAATCTCTCATTTTTTTAAAAAACTATTTTAATGAAATTGTATACAAGTTTCATGACAAATATGTTATAATTAACTGTTTTACTGATAGAAAGTGTACTTTTTACAAATGATAAAATTAAAAAAGTTATTTATACCTTTAGAAACTTTAAAGTTTAATATGCACATGTTACATAGATTAAAAATTAAAAGGTGTAAATTAAACTTTACTCAAAATATATAAAAAAAACTCTAATATAAAAAAACTATAATGTAAGAGTACGATAACCATTTTCTTTTCGGGAGTTTAATGACGAGGGAGAAACCAACTAGACAATAACAAAATGAAACCATCCCTATCTTTTTGCGTGGGGCTTGTGATAAGTATTTGACATGGAAAGTCATCCTTTCTACTCGTAAAGGTACTAATAAATATTTAATAATATTATTTATACGTCACATTTATATATATATTTTTATATATTTTTTAGTAAATACAATTTTTTTTAAGAAAGAAGAAGATAAATTTACATTTTTTTTGTTATTTCTTTTATTTTAAAAAATATAAAAAAGTATAGAAATATAATGTATGAATAAACATTATCAAAATCAATTACAGGAAAGAAGAATAAGCAGATCAATCAAATCCATATATTCTTGTTCTTCATTCTCAGCGCGGGCAAACAAAGCCAACGCTGCCAAAAATGATGAAGGGTGAAAAAGGCCCCACACAATAACAACAAATATGCCGTGTTGGGGCCATGACGGGTGACCACAATGAGGAATCCTTCCGAGCTTGACCTTTCTCGCTCCTCCTCTCACCGGGTCCTCAAATTTTTGCCTTTTGAAATTGTTCACTTTACCTCATTCCGTCTTTCTGATTAGCGTCCAAAAGGAATGTGAACGAGATCGGGAACTTACTTCTTAGAAACGCTTAAAGGATTCCGTCGAGAAGGGGATAAAGCTCACAATCCAAGGACGCCATTCACAAAAAATTCTTTAAGTGAGTAAAGTGACAGATAATTTTTTTTATTTTATATCATTTAAAAATAATTATATTATTTTTATAAATTATTATTATTTTAAAATTTTTTAATTTAAATTAATAATAATAATTTATAAAATTAATATAATATTATTAAATGACACAAAATACAAAAAATATCTACTCACTCAGCGCTTGATTATTCGGCCATTGGCACTTTACATGGTTCAATGACGTGGCTTTGCAGGCGTCCTTGCAATGCTGATACAAGTATACAACTAGGCCAAGTTAAGAATCTTATTTTTCCTCCCCCTAATGCTAGCAATAGACGTTTCAGGTTTCGAAAGTCTTTCCTAAAAAGACAGAGAGAACCACGCAAGCTGACACTTGGGAGGTTCTCTCCCTTCATGGAGAGTGCAAAGATGAATCCCCTTCTACATGTTACCAAAAAGAAACGAGGCATCGCCATATCAAAAGTAAAGAAAAATGGTAATCTTAATACCTTTTGACGAATATAAATGCAACAACTGTGTACCAATCTCTTTACCGAATGAGTAAGAATTCCAGCCATCTCCTAAAACAAATATAAGTTAGAAAGCACAAATATAGGATAAACAGAAATGACATCATAATAAATATATGACACAACACAATAGTAAAACAAAACAAAAAATCTTACCTGTTCAGACACTTGTGTAAGATAAAAAACCTATATGCTTCGTTACCCGGACAACTCGAGGATGGCGTCATAGTGGACAATTAGATAGCTTCATAATAAACTTCAACTAAAAAAAAAAAAGCCACTATGCAAGAAATAAACTTATAATGTCTGCATATATTGACGTATAGTGTAAAATTGTGTTGGCATGCATTACGTTTCTTTGGGATTTATCTTAAGGAGGGTTGAAATACTTTATGAGTACTAATAGATATGAATCAAGTCCCATTTTAGAAAACCAATTTATCTCCGTGTTACTTTACTGGAAACACCAAAATCGATCAACAACTAAGGTTATCAAGTACCAAGAAGAAGTAATGCTCATATGTGGTTATTATGCTAAATGTACCACAATCTTCCTCAACCTAGTTCGTTAAAGTTGGTAAAGTTCCAAATAAACTATAACTGTTAGGGAGTTAAGGAACATCATAGGGGTCTAAGGTTTTCTTATGAACAACTAAAATTAGAAGACATGTCCAAGAGAAAGTAAGAATGCAGAGAATCCCAGGACATGATTCAATATGAAAAAACTATACCAAATGTATGTTTTTTATTGGGGCTAAAAATGATAGGCACAAATTGTCATGCATGAGACATCCATGAAAATTTATAATTTACCCTTTTCATATTTATCCCCATATCAAACATATTATAAAGAACAAAGGCATAACGAAATGAATATATGATACGTTCGTTTGTAAGGGTATGCTTCCCAAACATGAAATTTTTTCATAAATTTGATAAATGACAACAAAATATCAATATTGCAAACTGCCAAAAAAAAAACTTCAATAATATCTATGGGACTATCATCATCTATTATTTAATAAATCTACGTTTGTAGTAAGTATAAAAAAAATACCGTATTGCACTATCAAATAAGAGTTTTAACAATCACAATCACACCATCAACAGAAATTGTCAAATTTTTAGTAAAAGATTTACATAACCACAAATTCTCAGATACAAAGAATATAAACCCATCAAAATTACAAAAGAAGAAGACAGGGAAAGAGAACACCTTTCTTGCCCAGCAGTGCTCTGTGTATGAGCCTTGATGTCAGAAACTACGAATGCTATGACCATAGATGAACATATAAGAATATTAAGGAAACTTATAAAGAAATGCAACCAACATAGATTGATCAATAACAACACAAGAAAATTGAATATATTACATATAAATGAATAAATATTTTACTTTTTTTTTTTGCATGTCATTATGTTTGTAGTCCACCTTTTTAATTAATAGAAGAAACAATTGTGGATACAGGTGAAAAATAAAACACTTGCTAGAATATATTAGCAAGAGCATCCCCAAGGTATACAGAAGACAAACAAAGATTATCATGTCAAGTGTAAGCAACTCCCATAAATCAGTTCATTTCTTTGATACATAACAAAATCAAACATTGATTTATTTTCTCTCTATATTGGTTTTTGGGAATCCTATGAAAGTTGCAAATGCATTGATAATGTATATATTCTATTCCTTGGGAGCACCCGCCAATTATTTGTCACATTATTCATTGCTTCCCACAGTTTGTTGTCATTGCTATTTTCCATTTTATATCTCTAAACACACTTCTTACTATACTTGAATACATGCTCCCACCAATTTATAAGGCCAAGTAGTAACCTATTATCAATGAGTACACTTACATGAAATCGCACAAGATTGTTAACCCACAGAAATCCTTAATGAAACTATTTATTCAAGGAGTCATGAAGAAAGAAGAGAGTACTTTTATTCTAATACAAAACCAAAGCTTCTTAGGTCTATAATTTATGTTCTGCTGTAAGAGTTTGCATTTCTTCAACTTTCTACAAACTCCAAAGGGGTGCACCTTGGAATTGGATGATTCTAGGGATGATATAATAACTATGACAGATTTAATGAGACAGATATATGGGGAAGAAAACTTATATGGATAGTGGCCATGCATGCATCATATATAAAGTTAGAAAATCTCTTTGGAAAATAAAAACTTGTGTCACAAATGCTTCCTGCAGGAGCATGGTCTTTTATAATTAACAGGAAGATATGTCAGCAGAATCATGATTGTGGACTTCCTTAACCCATCTTTATTACAACTCATTGAAAAGAAAATAATAAAGAAACAATGAAAGTAGAAGTAACCAATGAGGAGTAGCCATCGTTGTTACTTTTCATTGCCCATCCTCTTAAATGAACTGAATACTACCCACGCACATATGAGTAATGACTGCAAGATAGGCATGTATATCAGAGGATGTGGGATATTAACATTTAAATGATAAGCGCATATGTCTTAACGTATGTTAGAATATATTTAAAATATTTTTAAAAAAATTTTAGAATATATTGTGAAATTAATTAGTGTCTAAATATATTCTAACAATGTCAAATTTTAATGAGAAGTTCATTAGCCAAGCATATAAATTTCAATCAACTTCAAGAAGAAGGATAGCATGGACACATTTTTCTAGCAGCTAAACTCTGAAGGTGAATCCAACACAAATAACAGTATGCACCTAATAAAATAGAAGTTTTCAACTGACAGTTTTAATTGTCTGTCAGTTCTATGCATTAAAAATGTATACTTCAATTATTGCTTTTTGAAATAAGATTATAATTCTTCTACAGTCTTCATAAATATTGTTGCTGATGTATTAGAAAAAAAATAATGAAGAATATAATTATCTCAAGTCTCAACACATGGTAAGGGACGAAATCTACAAGTTATATAAACCTTTCTAAATTTTAAAGATCAGATTACTTATGTGGCAGCAGCAACTTACACACACGACATCTGATTTCCCTACTTAAAATAAGAAATAAATTGCCTAATGAAGTATTTCCTTTGCTTTACCTATCTTAAGACTTTTCCTGACCCCATGAACGATGACATTAGTCTTGATGATTGATGAATCGGAGGATAATTAGTTTTTGACTTGGTTATTTATGAGTTATGGGTTTTTTGATTTATTAGCTTATATATGAGTTGCTAAGTAATATTATGTTTTGTCACTTTTGTGAGACTTATGGTTAAGTTGTTTTGTCAATTCCTAGTTTAAAATTATTATATTAAGCATTTTCTTTATGGTATATAACTATATATCATTAGTATGATATATTTGAAGCTATTTTTCTTTATTATATTTTTAAATCTTACGATTCGATACAATTTACGATTCACAAATTAGCCTAACGATTCATGATTTGAATCATGATTTGATAACTATGCCCATGACATTGTAATAGCAACTGTGCCTATTTATACTTATGTTATGATGAATAACTAGCGTAAAACCTGTGCAATGCAGGAAAAATTTAAAAAGAGAAAATAATATTACTTAAGAATGATACATTATTTGAAAATCATAATATAACATTTTATATAAACAAATAAAATGTCACTTATAATAATTTTAAAAGACATGTTCAATAAATTATTACCCTTTTTAATTTTACGTAATTTAAAATTGTGTATCCATTACTTATTTTGTGCCTATTTTAATATTTTATTAGTATTTCTAATATTATTTTAGTTACCCTTAATAAGTTTCTTGTGAACAAGTTAAGCTTTTTTTTTTTAATTCTCCCTTTTGGTATAATTTATTCATATTCTCCCTTTTGGTATAATTTATTCATACTCTTTATTATTTTAATTTATTTTACAACATATTATTTTTTCTTTCTAAAATAATACAAGATTATATTTATTTAAATATAACTTATATGATAATATTTTTAATTATGACAATATTTATTAGAATTTTTTAAGTTCACACATTAAAAAAAATTTCATTTTACAATAAAATATAATTAAAATTTTAAAATTATTTTAAGAATCAATTTTTTTAAATTATTTTTTCATCAAAATATTATAATAAAACTTCCAAAGGTGACATAATTTTAAAACCCTTTTAACATTGTTATTATACTGGAAGTCTTTTCAAGGTCTCTTTGGCAAAAAATGATTTTATTATTGAAGAGTGCAAAGTGAGCATTCTTATGAGTATAGAGGGTGGTAATCTATTATATATATTTGCCTTTTTAGGTGAAGGAAACATGGGTTTTGACTTGTTTTTATGTTTCTGACATTCTTCTTCTAATTCTCAATGGGTGTTGTCTCAATAGCAGAGGATTCACTTGAAGTTTTGAAATAAGGTATAGCACTATCAGTCCCTCCTTATATTCAAAGGTAAAACTAATTTCAATAACATACTACTTTCTTCTCTCTATATGGCCCGTAAGCACTTATATAAAGTATTTATGCCAATTTGCATCAGCAGTGACTTGTTTTAATTAATTGAACAATATTGAATGTGTATGGATGTATGCCCTTATCAAAGCCAATTTATCCATGTGCGTTTCAATATATTTGTTGCAATTTTGAACTGTTTGTCAGATTATTTGCTTATGTTTAGATTCTCCCTTTCCCTATTTTAGTTTATTGCTTACTTAAGGAGAGACTGATATCAGAGAAAAACCTAAGCAAAAATGCTGTAATACAAATGTCTGACCATAAGGTATTTTCAATGCTATAATAAATCTTCCAATTTCTTGTTTTATAGTTATAAAGTTTATTCTTATTATTTACTGGACTAGAAAAAATCCTGTACTCTTTGGTGCTCATGTAGCTGCTTTTCTGATTGGTTATATATATACCATTCGGGTTGGAGTTAATATTTTCTGATATGTTTGGAAAGATTGCAGACCGATAAATCTCTCAATGAGATGGAGATTGGTGATAAGTAGCCAATGCAAATTACAGATCTTGAATGGTTTCAGAAGCAACCGCCATGTGTTGATCTTGACAACAAAGGAATCAGAAAATAGTTGTTGAGATTCATTATAATACTAGTTATAAACAGGTGGACAGCTCGAAAGAGACTTCATTTGCTGTTATTTACATTCTAACTTTAGTGACAATATAACTAAAAACACTATAAAACTTGAGTTGTCTCTATAATAAACTTGGAGAAAACTAAGCACAATGTACTTGATTGAATTCTTTCGGCCTCGTAAAATTACCAAAATCAAATATGCTATCAACCTATACAAGTACTAGTCCACTTCATTTAAGCATATTTGGTAACGAAAAAACAAATTGATATGTGATTCAGTGGATCTTCCAATTCCTCTCCATTGCAATGCAGATACGTCTAAGACAAGTCCCAGCACTCAAGGGATAAGCAGAAACTGCAAAATCCATATAACTGAGAAATAAGAAACAAAATAATAGAGGCTTGAGGAAACAACATAAATTACAGTTACTGTTTTGCAAATTAGAACAATTTACCATTTACAGCAATGACTAAAGCCACCAACATTCCTTCAATGAAAGGGGCTAGAGCAAGAAAACAGAAAAAATGTAAGCCCTACTAGCATCAGTTTCAATGAATTTAAAAGATAGCAAACACATTAAAATCATTATTATATCACTCATTTCAATCCTTTGCAGCAAAGACCTGCAATACTTTGAAGAGCCATAAGAGCCACAGCAAAATCATGGAGAGTACTTAAAACTTATGCATATGAATAGGTCCCAGATGAATTGTGCCAGGGCATCATGAGCGGTTAATCCTATGGAACAGCAATTGATTCAGGCAAAAAACTATTTTTTTTTCCTACATAAATTCAATAGTACTTTTCAATTTCATTATTACCTTTTTGTTTGGGAGAGGGGTCTTTTTTAGCTACCTAGCCCACAAAATGCAAAACAGACATATTGGATTTCAACATACCAAAGAACAACAATATTCAATGCAAGTTCGGCTGTCTAGCCCACATACAACAGTAATGTATTCAATAGCCTGATTGATGCCATTCTACGTAGAAGCCCTGCCAAGCATAAGTAACAAAACAGATTGCAAGCACTTTACTCTCTCCAACAGATTGCCATTCTCTACATAGCACTATAAACATAAATTAGCACATGAATCTTAAATTAACATAATTGTCCAAGATCAACCTGATATAAGATCATCAATGTAATCAGCATCAATTTTTCCTTGAGCCATTGCACCAACCTTAATAATAGTAGCCCACAAGTCAGTTGATGAACCCAATAAATCTCTCATGAAAATGTATATAAAGGCTTGATTAAGCATACCACAAATACAAGGTACTCATCGTGATTATTAGCAGTGATATAGTCCCTTATTTGAACAGCCTTAGGTGAACTGAGAGAAAGGCCTAAAACAACACAAGCCACAAATAAGAATTTTCATAATAGACAAGAAAAGGTTAGTGTTGTAAATTTACAAAAACTCACCTATCTTACCAGAGTTCATGGCAAATGTTGAGTGACAGGATTTTCAATTAGGCGCAAAAGTTTTCCATGATTACCCTTTGATTTGATACTGAACTTTTGCAGTAACTGAGCTATAATTATTATTGAACATTCAAAAAAATAAAAAAATCACTGATATGAATATGATGACAAGAACCAAGAATAATGATGAATGGGATAATACATTTATTAGTATAGATAAACTTACCCATCATGCTGCAGAAGCTTCCCAAAGTGTTTGGTATCTGAGTGTTTGGTTCAATTCTGATAAGAATTCCTTCATCAGTTCTGATGAATACAGCACGTAACTTACCAGCCATGCAAAGCCGACTACTCATAATTTGAAGAAGGGCCTAAACACAGGAATATTCATAGAAGACTAGTAAAAAAAAAAAAAGGAAAAAAGAAAAACACAGATTGGTTTTCACAATGTAGCATATCTTCTACTAAAGCTACAACAACAATAAAATGTTTGTTTGATAAAAGAAGAGAAGTAAAAGGACAGAGGATAAGATCCATCCTCTTAAAAAAAAATAAAATTAGAGAGAATTAAAACCAAAATGAGAGAGAAGAAGAAAGTAAACATCTATAAGAGAAAGGAACATTTTTACCTCATGACAATAAAAAAGTTGAGGGATATAATCAGATCATCAACCAAACCAAGGATTCTACTATAACCCAAAAGAAAAATAAAAAGAAACTTTTGTAAATCTACTAAAAGAATAAAATACTGGAGACTCATAATGCTAATTAGACCATTGATTTAAAACAGCTAAAAGCTCTCAAAGTACTCCGGTTACTCATAACAAAACTATTAAGAATAAATTTGGCATGTAGGAATGGTGATTCTATTCTTGCCTCTATTTTATAGGAATGGGCATTCCTTTGTTTGGTATGAACTCCATAGAAACAAGAATCACCATTCCTCACTTAAGGAGGTAGGAATGGCCATTCCTAACAAGCAAGAATGGGGAGTTTTTTCCTTTACCCAACTTACCCTTAGTTATTCTTTTGCTTTTCACTTAATAAATATTTGCACATTTTTTTAAAAAACTGCAATTTTCATTTGATTACTCTTATTTAAATAAAAAAAACTAAAATGGTGTGAAATTTATGGCACAAACTATCTTTCCACACCAGTTTTACAATTTTTAAAAGTGTTGTTTTTGCATTTTTTAAGAGTATTTGATAAATACCCACTATTACTAAAGTTTATTAGAGGAAAAATAAGAGGAAGGGCACAGGACTATTAAGGACTCATGTGAGCCAGAGAAGGGAGGTAGAAGGAAATATGCACAAGGGTTCTGCAGCTTGTGCTTGTAACTAACTGCCTAATTACGTGGCAGCAGGGGAGTGGGAGTGGGAGTGAGGGTATATTCTGTAGAGAATGAGAGGAATAAATGTAATTATGAGAGGGAGAGGAGGTAGGCAAGTTTTGAGTAAGGTGTGGGAGGAGAGGGGTCCTCGAAGAACCCCTGATTTTTGTATTACGTTCTTTGTTTCTGGTACCTATCAGTATTTATGTCATTTAGTTACACTTCCAAATCCATTTCAAGGTGATTCCATACCAAATATAAGAATAGAAAGAATTGTCATTCTTTTCCAAACACAACCAAACAATGGAATAGGATTGGCCGTTTCATAAATCCATTTATCCCTATTTCTATTTCCCAAAATATGATTCCTTGTACCAAATGTGCTCTAAGCTCTCATCTCACCATCCCCCGGGGAAAAAAGAGCATCTTTTTGCCATGACAATATAATTACTAACCTCATGCACAATGTCAGGCCTAAAATCATAAGGGTTCTTATTTTTGCTTCGCAGGAAAGTGGCATGCTCGACTGGATTCAAAATCTGGTATTTCTGAAAGAAGCTACAAAATATTAATAAATCCAGACAAAAGGGTAATATTTAAATATACAAAATACCATCGTCATTCTGTTCACTTGCAATTTGATAAGAACACACACAGAAAGAGGCAAGAAACTCCTTTTATAAAATGCCAAAAGAAAAAAGAAACTAAATTTCGACTTTACATATAATAAAAGATGATTAAGATAAATACCTTCCCAACATAAGCAGCAACCAGTAAGGCTTTCTCAAGAATAAAATACACTCCAGCTTTTGATCTCTGGCTGCAAGGTGCTAAAGGAATTCCTGGAAGATCTACCACTGCACTATCATTTTCTTCTTCATACCCCACTGATTCATCATTCTTCTGAAGCATTTTCTATAAATTAAGAAGGATTATAAACTATTTGTTTCGTCGGGATATAGAATATTTTAGAAAGTTTTTATTTGGTAAACTAAGTAGTTAATTGTGGAATGCGGCGAGTGGCCACTTGAGAAAATGCTATAGCAAAATAGCAGGACCAGAGATTGCAGATGCAATGTAAAAACGTGACAAATTTGTGATACTCAAAACTCAAAGTAGTCATCATTAATATTCAAAAATCAAAAGACACATTCATCATTCATCTTAGTCAAAGTGCCAACAAGTCTAATAAGCATAACCAAATTAAGTACAGCACCAAATTCTAAACAAGTATAAGCATCTAAGGCATAAGCTAAGCATTAAACATGAAAGCAATCCCTGAACAAGTGAGAACAGAGACTAAGGAAGACCTCTAAGATGTGTGCGAAACAGGGTTGGACTAGTTGGGTCTTCTGAAACAATTAGTGCAATCCATAAAGCAATGTTTCATGCAGGTATGCTAGTGATAGCAGTAGCAGGGATGGTTGGGGATAGCAGTAGGGGTTGGGCTTTTAGCAATAATTTCTGAACATACCTTAAACATAGTGTGAACCATGAGTGAGACTGTGACACCATGATAGCGTGACTATGAGTAGGGGTGAAAATAGTAACGTAGAATGTAGTTTGTGCTGATAAAGTGATTTGTGAGCAACGGCAATGTAGAATGTGAGCATCCAAATTAGGCGAGGCCAGACCAAAAAAAGCTTATAACAAATAATACGCCAGGCTCATGCCAGATTTTTACAAATCAGGCCTGGCCTGTTTAAGGCAAAGCCTCACTTATTTCCACCCCTACTAAAATACAAGTTTTGCAAATTTGAGGACTAACTCGTATACATAAATAAATTTCGGTCTAAACTGCAAGTGGAGAATAACTCCAGAGACCAAATTGTCTATTAACTCGTTTTTTCACCAAGTAACTCACTCTCACATTCGAAGGAGGTAACTCAAGCAAGGAGGGAAGCCCTAACTAAAGAAGCTCTGCGATTAGCAAAGCCCTCCCGTTGGTGCGTCCCTACTGACTACATCTTCGAATCGTCCGTTTCAGTTACGTTTGCCTGCTTGCACAGTTCTTTATTCGAAATGGATTTGGTTCATGAATTTTACGAATATAAATGAATTTGTTACTTGTTCTTGGTCTAGTACGTTTTGATTTTTGAATGTAAATATAATTTTATTATTGATTCACAACAAGAAAAAAGGAAAAATAGCAACTGATTTTTGGAAAAATAGCAACAGAAATGGCGTAGTCGCCATTTTCTTGGTCGCTAAACTTTGACGACCGAAAATAGTCAGTTGTTGAATCTTGGTGACTGATTTAGTGGCCGTTATATAAAATTATTTATGCTAAGCAAATAAATATTTTATTTTATTTTAGCGATTGATTTATCATACAGAATTCCACAATTACAGCCCTGTACTAGACCAAAACTATTAAAAAAATACATTTATACATGAATAAATATGTCCAGGCATCACTATAGAGTCATCCCAAGGGTGTTTGACTTTACAATGTGCAAGCTGTATATTGCTTCCTCAAAACAAAAGTCATATACGCTTAGAACATTCGAAATGCACCCAGTCTGCACAAAACAGTGACACACACCCTAAGCAGCTGCAATTAACTTCTATATTCTCCTTCGGGCTGCCCTTAATGACTCAACCTGTAAGTTAGCATTAAAACTCACTTATAAGCTTGCATTATGTGTCTTCCTTAGGTGGTTTTAGTTCTAATTGCCTCATTTACCTCATTTTTTATCATCTTGGTATTATAGTGCCTTCAATAACCATCCCACCTATGATGCATGGATACGGGTACGGGTATCGGATATGACACCGTTACGACATGAGGATACATCATTTCTTAAAAAATTAGGATACGGGTACGGCAAGATACGACATAATATATATATAAAAATTATATATATCATTTTATAAAACCTCAAGAAACATATAAAACTATCATAGGACATCATAAATAACAAAAAAAATAGTTGGAAAATTCCATAATTGAGAGATAGGACCTCATAAAGGAACGGGAGCTGTTGAGAGGTTCCATATTGCCGAGCTGAAGGGCAGCATTTCTGTACGTGATCGTAGTATGTCGCGTTGTCTCGTCCCCGCTGCATTGAAAAGTACCTATGCACTATTTCCGGTTCATTGATAAGGAAGATAGAGTTGGGGTGGGAAAATGAAAAAGAAGTTTTTTCTTTCAGCATTAGTCATTGTAGACACAATACAATATTAACATGTGTCAAATTCTTATGAAATCTCACATGTATTGGCACAAAAACTCAATAGTAAAAAAATAAAAATATATAAAATGAAAGCTAACGATATCCAATGGTGTTGAGGAGTATCCAATATGGTATTTAGTACGGGTACGTATCTGATACCAGTACGGCAGATATTTAAAAATATTGGTGCTTCCCAGCATCCCACTTAATATGTAAAGAGTGGGAATTTTCTGGTTTATAATGTGCCAAGAGATTGACACTTTGTAAATCATAGTTTTAAGGATTCATGGACTTTGTTTTGGTGGTGTGGACTTGTATAAATGGACATTAAGGTACAAAGTGTGATGTTAAATACGTGACAATCTAGTAAACTTTAAATTATGCAGAACCGTGACTCATTATGCAGTAAAAAGTGGTTTTCTGATATAAGTTTTAGTTATTGGCTGTATATAGTTGAAGAAGTAGGAAGGTAGGTGAATAAAGACATAAGTTTGGGAATATACATTCTGTTTTGATGTGGAGAGACTTGTATATATGAATGGCGGCTGAATTTGCTGGTTTAGAATGTCAAGAATGTAGAATTTTAAGTAAACTAAAAATCCCAAGAGGTATGCACTCCATTCTAATGAGGTTAACATGTGTATTGGGTCTTTGTTGATTAATTGATGAGATGTCTAAGTATAAGGATTGACATATATAAAACTGTCTAATTGGACACTATTATGTATTTATGCAGAAAAAGAGTAACTACTTAATGTATAATTTTGAGTCTCTTAAGCTCATAAGCTCACCACAACTTGAATATATTTAGACTACATTACCTCTCTTGATATTCATGGAAAAGAAATATGTTCAAGTATACGGTGGAAGAACTTGGGGGGGGGGGGGGGGTGAGCTACTTTGAAAGGTTTTTGTTAAGGAAGTTAGGAGTACATTTCTTTTCTTAACTCTGTATAAATAAAAAGAGAACAAAAAAGATGAGATGTTTAGAAATCAATGATTTCATGGGGAAGTGTTCTACAGAATGAATTTCCCATTCAACTTTGTTATATAACCGAGTTTTGCAGCACTTAGGGAGTAGGGAGAGCCTGAAGTTATCTGTGCAAGCATCACTATAATAGAACTTCTAGACTAAATTTTTTTAGAATCTATATATAGTTAAGTTCTTTATTAAACTAGACCAAAGTCATTAAACTACACTTAAATAAAGCTAAGTTCTTCATTTCCTTAGACCAATGTTACTAGGGTGTTCATTTGAAGTAAGGTGTCACACTCACAACCCAAATTTTGTCAACTAATATGTCTCAATAATATCTAACTCAGCACCAAAGTTGGATAGCACCAAAAAATTTTTCACTCCAACACATTACATCCATATGTACATTATCCTGAAATTTCAGACCTAAACTATTTCATTTTGTCCTTCAAGTAACTCAAAAACAGTAGCCATTTTCTAAGATTTCTGCATAATTCTGAAATCTGCAACAGAAACTTTCCCAAAATAATTAACCTACTTGCACTCATTTGTTTACCATGAAATTCTACAGATATATCAACTTATGTCATGAGTACATCATATAAAAGTTTTAACCTCAAATTCAGAGTTTTGATCCTATAAACAACCAGCAAACTGAGAAAGACTAAAAGAATTTCAATTCTGTCCCAAAAATAACTCGTAAATTCTCTAGTTCAGTTGATAAGGTTATACATAGAATCTTGTCATGAAACTCAGCTATACATTAGACCACATATATAGGAACAATATACTCAATTTTCAAACCAAAACAAGATCAATAGGTGAAAACTGCATAACAGTAGCTACATTTTCATCCCAGCAATATGCCCATACTTACCCATCCTTGTAAGCAACCTTCAATGCTGTCAAACCAGTTATTAGGCATAACTTTTAACCTCAAAACAGATTCATCCTTATACATAAGCCTCATTAACCGTCATTCCAAAATTGAAACATGTTATACATGTTATAGCAGGTTTGAAAGTTCCCTAGGACTGCAAAAGGTGTAATTCGTGTAGTTAAATTGTTTTTCTTTGGTGCTTATAGTTTGTAAGAAATGCATTCAATGTGTAGTTTGCAAAGCTTACAGTTATACCAGAATTTTCTACCAAGAAATGAGCTACTTTATCCAACCAAGACTGGATTTCAAGTTCTGCAATAGTGTAGTTTGCAATACCCATTATTCTAAGATCCACTTCTCATACTGGAAAAATAAGCATAGTTATAGTTATACCAGAATTTTATTTACTATTCTTCTAAAACAAGTTTTACTAAATTTAAGTTCAATTTCAAGGAGCCAAGTAAGGTTTAAGGCAAAGCTTAATATTTTGTTCTGCAGAATTACTCTTACTTCACTATAGAATAAAATAAACCATGGTTGTTTTGCGTGTGTGACTGTATCTTGGAAGAAATTAATAAATGATAGGTATGGTTATTCTGTTGCATTAAACTTAGCTAAATCTAGTTCTAGTCTCAAGAAACTGAATAGGAACATGCTGAGTGAACTTCTGCACTTAATTTTCTGCATAATCATAATAGTTTTAGGGGTCTGACAACCTGCAGTTATGGCTGCATATCTTTGGCTACAAGAATCCAAATCACTTGGGACTTGTTACATTTGAAAGCTAAGAAATGGAGTAATATAAGTAGAAAATTCAGAATTTTCGCCTTTATTACATGCTCCCAGCAGAGACATGAAAACAGAGGACTGTTATGCAGAATATATTCTGATAAGGAAATTGCAAACTGTTTGGGGTTGTTTGAGGGACCTAATGACTTCTTTAGTTTATGATATTTGGATGATAAGTAGTTAATTACTTTAGGATTAACCATACAAAATTTCAAGAGATTTGGAAGGGTGTAACTAAATATTTAGGGAAATTTTAGGAACATGCTGCACTAGTGTGGACAGCATCAAGCTATGTACTAGGTACCATGTGTTTGCTTGTTGACCTTTATTTTAGTAGATTTATTTCCTAGATTGATTTGTATATATCGAATCTCTGTAAAATGATCAAGGGAACAATTTAATATGATAGAATAATTTTTCCTTAGTCCTTAACCCCTAGTGTACTTAGTTTACTTCTAAGGAAGGGGGCAAATAGTAGGCGTGACACTTGGGCAATTGGTTAAAGTTATATGTAGTATGAAATCAAAACAGTGGCAGCGTAGGGAAAGAAAGTAACTAGTTATTAAAGTACCATGGATGACAACTTGAATATAAAGGTTTTAAACCATGTTCCTATGGACAAAAACAAAGGATCCACATCCTCATTCCTGTCCACCTATATATTATATCATCTCTAACCAGAATTTATTTTGTAGTTGCAATTGTCCATTATACCTACTATAACCAATAATGCCTATTAAAAAACATATATTCTCTTGACACCACCAGCAAGCCTTGGACGTTTCCCCACCAGCAACAAGCATCTCCATCTCAGTAGGAAATTGACAATGGTAAACCATGGCAGAACAACAGTCTATATAATTGGGTAGCATTCCTATTTCTATAACAAGATTAGAGATACTCACTAGAGGAGTCCTTTAAGGAACGAATATGGGTATAAATAAGAAAAATATCTGCACTTTCAATACTGAAGTAAATAAGAAAACACCCACAATTATAACTCTTCATGATATCGAAAGCAGCAAGGTAATCTCTTTTACACAAAAGGGAATTGTTGTACCTAATTGAGAATCTAGAAAACGGAAACACCATTAGTTTATATAATTTGGAAAAGGTAAAGGGAGCAATAGCAGAACATAGGGAATGAAACTAGGACATAGAAACCTCACCAATGCAGAAGTGAACGAACCCATCAAATTGTTAATGCCCAAACCGACTCTGGGTGTAGCGGCAGCAAATGTGAACTGCGTGCTGTCTAGAATCCTCACGACAGAGGAGAAAGGGCAATCTGTGAGGAAAAGCAAAGCAAATTCCACTTTTCAAAAGGCCTAAACACACCGTTTCCCTTATTAAGCTTCTTTGCTTTCAAGATTTGTGCTGCTGGTTGAAACAAACGATTCTTCAAGCGAGAGACAATCAAAGAGAGAGAGGAACTTTTTTCTGGGTATATGGAGGCTGTTCCAAGAGCTTTGCCCAATGGGTTTGAAACTGAGAGCTACCGAAGGTTAGGGATGTTGTAGTTTTCATATGTATAGCCATCTTTTATGGTCTCAAGATGGCTTATGATCTGGGATATCGTAAAATTCTCTTGGAGGCTGATTCCAAGTGTGCTCTGCAGCTGGTTAATCAAGGCTGCCACCCTTCCCATCCTTGTGCTGCTGTCATTGCTCGCACTATGAGAAGGCAGATTGGGAAGTTGTTTTTCTCCACACGTTCGAAGAGGGAAATAGCGTTGCTGATCTGCTTGCAAAGAACAGCCACTCTAGTCGTTATGGGTTTCATTTGTTTAGTTCTGTTCCTACTTCCTAGCTTTATTTCTTTGGCCATCATGGCCGATGCATGCCGTGTCTCTTTCAATAGAATAGTCCCTGTCTAGTTTTCTTGGGCTGTCGCCCCGTAGTAAATAAATAAAAAAATGTATATTTTGTTAAAATAACTATATTATTTATGAAATTAATATATTATATAAAAGTTAAATATTTTAATTATATATAAATATATAATATAAGAAAAAATTCTATTTTATTTTCCTTCAACTTTACTTCGTATGTAGTTATAATATATATAAATACAAATATTTATATTTATATATAAATATATAATATATAAATATTATCCTTCATAATGATATTTATTTGTATATTTTTATATGTATGATTTTTTTCATATATTATACATGAATTTATAATAGACTTATTATTTTTACTTTGTTATTTATATATATTTAATAGTTATATAATAATGTTTTTATAGTGTGCATTGCACGGGTAAAAAATTAAAATATTTAAAAATTATAGTAAGTCAAATGCCTCTAGAGTTTAAAAATAGTAGAAAGCCAAATGCCTTCAAACTCTAGAAATTGTAGCATGCCAAATGCTTTTGGAATGCAATATGCAATCATATTGATAACAAAATATATTTAATTAAGGAAAATAATCAAAATTGATTATAATTTCAAAATTTAAATTTTAATCAATCAATCATTAGAATTGTAATGCTAGGAATTAATATTGTCATAATCATAATAATATTTAATTAGTTACTTTATATAAAACATATTAATGTAAAATTATTTCCTAAAATGAGCTGTTCAATTAAATATTTAAAATATTAATAATTAGAGTATATCAAATTGTAATATTAAATATTTATTATAATTATTTGATTTTTAATTAAATATTAATTATAATCAATATTAAATACATTATTTTGAATTATTATTTAATGGGATTGCTATAAGAGAGAGTCACGTGTTAGAAGGTAATTAGGAGATGTATTTGCACTAGAGAATGACACTTGTCAAAATTTTTTGAAATAAGATCTTACTTTTATATATTATATGGATTATATTAATTGATTAATTGATTATATTGATTTTCATGATTTTTCCACATACAAGAAGGAATACATTGTCTTCATTGTTTCTCTAAATTTTTCACTATCATTGTAACATGGAGTTCTTCCCATTAAATATATTTGAAAAGCCTTTCCAATTATTGTGGTTTGCTATGATGTATATAGGGTTTGTTTCTCTGTTTTTTCCAATCTTATTTTATTAATATGTTATTTATGTATATGTAATGTTTTTAATTTCTATGGTCATTGACGTAGAAATATGAAAGTATGCAAAATGGTATTCTGTTTTAGAAGTTTCTTAATTTAGGCATGATGTTATATTGTTTTAAAGTTACAAGTTATATAATTTCTTATAGAATTCAGAGCGTAGTGGTTGTTAAATTGTAATTAAATGGTGGAGTCAAGATGAGAAGTCATGAATGTCGAAATTTTGATTTGATGGTTTAAGTGTCATTGGAGGTTAATGCATTCTTTAGAATACTATTTCAATAAATATGTTTTACTGTTTTACTTGATGACCTAAATTATATAATGAGATCAAAAGAAATTTGATCCGACTAATAAAATTTTTTTTAGTGAAGATTAAGTGTTATAGGTGATATTAAGAAAAAATAGAAATATAAGTAAATAGGCTTGAGTAGAGTATGTTATCTGTTTTTATACTGTACAGTTGACTAGAAAATTGAGTTCATGATTCATGAAGATATTAAGATTGAGTTTATGTCTTGGACTCATGTCTGAATCTTCTTGCACTTGCTCAATATGGCGAGACTTAGCCACCTTTTAAACTCAATCAAGAAGGAAAACCTCATCTATATCAATTAATTTGCTGTTAACTCTCATGATTTAAGCAGTATGGCAAAAATATAAAATAAAAATAGAAAAAAAATCATGATGGCATGACATGAATCTGATTGGTAAATTAAAAATCACAAATTTGGTATTTTTCTATAATACTTAAAAGTAATTCAAAGATTGCTTCAAATTTTGTCAAAATTATTAGTTTAAATGTCTAAAAGTCTCAAATTCTGCTTCTGCGGTTAGAAACTAAAGGCGGCTACCAAAATACACTAGATTCTTTTAAGAGAGTGTTTCCTTCTGTCATTCCGATATTAATGTGTCATGGTATCTATATGATTAATTTATTTATTGATTAGAACTTTAGTATACTAGAAACTGAAAATGCAACTCATCTTTTTATGCACCCGTTGTTAGATTAAATATCTGACCCTCAATTCATCTTTATCTGAATTTTAGATTTCATTAATAATCTTGCGAAGGAACATAAGCGACACTATTAGATCTCATATTACAAAATTACAAAATAAAAAAGTCAACAGCAGGAACTGAATCCAACAGTAGAGATTAATCTTTTTAATAAATCTGATTATAACACGGGGATATTGAAGACTAAGGAAGATAACACAATACATACAATGCGAAAATGTGAACCTATATAGCAGCAAAACATATAAGTCCAAACCATACAATTCACATTGAATAACATTAAAAACATAATGATGTTAGCTGAAGCCGTTGCTTAGTTATGGATCCATAGACATGGCAAAAGGAAAGGAAACAATGGCTTATAGGAACTCTAAAATATTGCCTACAACCATTTGTCGATGGTTCAACAAATGAATTTACAACATGGAAAAATACAAAAACATGTTATTTTTCAAAAGCTAGTAACTTCCTTCCTTAGTAATTATAAAAAATTACCTATGTAATACTAAACTACCACTTTTCACAACTAATTAAATTATGCACTACAATGAGCAAATCTAACAACGTAATGACAGGAATCCCAAGCGAAAATTAACAGTGACAGGAAAGAAAAATTGTCTCCTCAAGCAAAAAACATGTGCATTTATAAGGAAACTCTGAGTTAAAACTAAAGTTTTGAAAACTAGACCGGTCATTAAATTGATGTAGGAGCTGATTCATATTTTAATGGTTCAACCGTGGTTGGTCCAATTAATGTATAATTAAATATGTATTTATATATATATATATATATATATATATATATGAGATTTTTAATATGAATTTGAACTTGTTTTATAACATAGAGTGAGATTTTTTAATTCTTTCATTAATTAAAATTGTTGGCATTTATGAAATAAAGTTGAAATAGTTAGAGTGGGTACCTTTCAAAGCTTCCTGCTAAAATCACTACAAGTAATTATTTCGAGACGTTTTGGGTTTTGTTTAAAGCATTTAACTAAGAAATGAGTTTACATTAAATATATAATAATGCACTATATTAGTAGAAAGTTTTCCTGGAGCAATGGTAGCACCACCCAAGCCTACTACATCAGACCAAATTGCAAGGTGCTTGACGAGAGTTTGATTGAATGAAAAATGTTAACATGACACCACTACTTGAAAATAAATATTTAAATCATTCTTTTGATAAAACTAGTTGAAATAGATCATGCACTTAAATTTCTGATATACAAAGATGAGAAAGGAGTGGAGTAATGGAATTTGGGTGCAGTGCACCACTACTGATAAAAACTTGCGTGCTTTTACATAGAATGGGGAATTTGCATTATTCTTTCACATTAGACATAACAGCAACCATCCTGTCTTTTGCTTTCTTCAATTTGTCACCCTATTTCTTGTGCCGTTACTAATTGAGTTTTCATGTTCTTGACTTCTTTATTCTCAGCTGAAGGACTTAAATTTCTAATACACAAGGTAATTAAATTTAAGAATATGCAAACTAATGGTGCAGTGCACCACTTATCAAAACTTACATGCTTTTACATAGAATTAGAATGAAATGAGAGTTTGACTTAAATTCTTGTACAGAATTTATCTTTACTATGGTATAGGTAACTTGCAGTGAGTTAAATCATATTAGTTGTTTATGTTAAGGTTAGTGGCCGAGTTTTCAGTGCTTTGATATTTTGTTATTCTCTTCTCCATTTTCTTGCGTGTAGTCGTCTCTTTCAATCTAAGTGAATAGAAACTATTAAAAAGCTCATGGACGAAAGAAGTTAAA
Source organism: Castanospermum australe (assembly GCA_019955255.1). Classification (NCBI taxonomy): domain Eukaryota; kingdom Viridiplantae; phylum Streptophyta; class Magnoliopsida; order Fabales; family Fabaceae; genus Castanospermum; species Castanospermum australe. The sequence goes on along the minus strand of NSJW01000395.1, from coordinate 125,003 downwards.
AGAAGAAAATTTTCAACATTCTCTTTTCACACATTTTACATGATTTCTTTTTTCTTTGTAAACTTTTATTAAGTACATTTTTTTTTTGTTAATGTAAGAGGAGCAGTATCATGATTAAAAAAATATTTCACATTTGTAATTATATCTTTCTTTCTGCTTTGTATTCTTGTAATATATGTTGCATTTTTTTTTATCAATGTAGGAGGAGTATAAGGACTGGAGAAATGAAGAAGGAGCACTAACACTTGTTAGAGATCAAGGAAACTGTGATAAAACTCAAAACTAACTAGTTGTTATTGATAAGTTATGAGCAATAGATTGAATGTTTGAGATGATAGACTTATTGGGATTCAATGTTTTTGATAAATGGATTGGTTCTTTTGTGGTTTAAAGATACATTAATATATTGCTATTTTAGTGTGGATTGGATGTAAAAATTATACTTTAAAGTGTACTTACATGAGAAAATTTTATTTTATGTTAGCACATTGTCACAGCCTTGAACACAATTGTGCCAGTACTTAGACTTTCTCAACCTCTTGAATAAAGACCAAGTCATTAAGAAAGTCCAAGTTAGCCTCACTCACTTAAGTAGGAAGAAGTGACTAGGAGAAGTAAGGAAGTGCAAGAAGTGGTGAAAGGAATGCTTCTATTATTAGAAATGAAGGCTTGGTACAAGAATGCTTGATAACTCAATCTCACTATGCCATACAAATGGTAAGTTTCTCCTATTTATAGATGTTCCACCTCCTCAATGGATGGTGAAGATTATGCCAAATGTACAATGAGGATGAGGTTCTAGAACCTTCCCACCTCCTTATATCTAAAATATCTAGATATATACATAGAAATTTCTAGAGGTTCCTTAGGGCTTAAGATATTTTACAAATATCTAAAACATTCTTGAACCTCATGGATCCTCCTCAAGCTTCTAGAACCTTCTAGAGCCTCCTAGATCCTTCTAGGTCTTTTTAGAATTCTATGATTCTAGAACCTTCTAGAAGATTCTATTCTAGTGAGTTCTAGAACATTATCTATGTTTCTAGAACATACCAGAAAGTTCTACATTCCTCTCTAGTAATCAAAAATTATCTAGTCAACATGTTCTCTTTGGGCAAAGTAAACCTCCAAATCTCCATGGGCGTCCAAGATTCGCCAGTGTGACAACAAGCACAATGCTTTATTGAGTTTTATGTATATTATTTTCATGGCAATTAGGATTAAAATATGTGCTTAATTGCAATTTTAGTTCCTTTACTTTAGTAAAATGAATAATTTGGTCCCTTATTTTAAAAATAAACTATTTGATCCATCTATTTTTACAAAATGAGTGCTTTTGACCCTATGTTAGTGTGTTGTTAAAAACATAACAGAAAATGCTGACATGGTATCCATAAATAGGATTAATTGCAATTTTAATTTTCCCATTCAAAATGAATAGTTTGGTCTCCAATTTCAAAAAATATTTTTAATATTTAACTAAATAAAATGTTATTATATTATATAATGTAATCTCACGTATTAATTTTAATATGGAGATATTTATTAATTCTAACATAAATAAAAAAAAGCCTAAAAACATAAATTTTATATATTTATGGATACATATAATTTCATTTTATTCTTTTTCTTATTATATATAAATGTAAACTACAAGGAATAATCCCTAATTATTAATTCAAATTATCTAAGTTAGGTAAAAGTTATTACTAAAGTAATCAAATGTAGATGATTTTTCTCCATAAATGTATATAGTATTTAAATTAAAAGCAAATACATAAAATTATAGTATGTCAATAGGCTTAGGATAGACATGAAGAATCAGGTCTCTAGTTTTGAAAATAAGCTATTGTCTCCATAGTTTGAAAATAAACTATTTGGTTCCACAGTTATGATTTATAAGTAATTAAATTTTAATTATGTGAGTAGCAACTTTTACTTAACTTAGGTAGTTTGAGTAAACAAATTGTTATCTTTTTTTTTTTGTAGTTTATATATAAAAAAAGAATTAAATGAGATAATTTGCATCCATGAATATTTATAATTTATTTATATTTAGTTTTTGGTTGTAAAATTAATTTTAATTTTTTTACATTAAAATCATTATAGTATATATAATAGAAATTCATTTATTTAAGTATTATATATTTTTAAAATTAAGGACCAAATTATTTATTTTATTAAAAGAGAGGAACCAAAATTGCAATTAAGTTGATATTTTAATGCCATGTTAGCATATTCCGTTAAATTTTTAATGGCACACTAATGAAAGGACCAAAACATTCATTTTATAAAAATAAAGGAATCAAATAGTTTATTTGCTAAAATACGAGGACTAGAACTGTAATTAAGCCTAAAATCTACTGAATTTGGCTATTGAGTATCATTGTTGAAATGTGTTACCGATTTGGTTGTATCACTAGAGCAAAATATTGTTCTAGTCATGAGAGTAATGCTGTAAGGTGTGAGATCCTGTTTGGGAAGTAATATATGTTCTTTTACAATCGGGTTTATGTTGATTTACCTCTATATATCCTAAGCTTAAATTGATGACTTGAATTAGCTAAAATGTGCATGGCAGCTCATATATACTTGATGTCTAAATTAGGACATGATTGGTAATTAGGAATGATAAAAATTCCCGTACCTATGAGGATTTACAAGGATTATCTGCGATGGGAAGGGACGGGTATCCGTTTAATAAAGCCCATTTTTTTTTAACATTATATACTTATTATAATTATCTCTTTTTCTTTGATAAAATATGAGAATTGATAATTTCTTATTATTTTACAATGAATTTTATCTAGTGAATGAATTCATATGGTAAAAATTGTTGAAAAAATTCATAGTATTCAAATAATAGATAATTATGTGGATTGATTATTATAAAATATATTTAAACTTGATATATTATTTATGATATATTATTTTAATTTTATAAGTATTTTAAATTGTTAAACAAAATTATAGTATATAATGTCCATTTTTGTTTTTTAATTTATGTTTGAAAATACTATCTTAAATTATTATATACCCGTAGATATCCACTTCCTTGTAGAATTATAAATGAGTACATGTGATGGGAATGTGCTGTCGACATTCCTATTGGTAATGAATTGTTGATGGTCGTGAGAATGTGTTAGTATAAAGCATTGAATTTATGCCGGATTCTATTGAGGGATTTTTTATGTAATTTAGGTTGAAATTTTAAGTCTTGTAAATGAATTTAGTGTAAAAAGAGATTATTTGGGTAAGTGACATTCTTTTATCTAGGATGAGGGCTGAAAGTTCTGTTTTGGACAGCAGTAACATCAATAAGTATGTACTTGCACATTGATTGAAAAATCTTTGTGTATAATGTACTTGAGGCTATGGTTTACAATATTACCAAAGCTGTTAAATATTACAAGCTAGGAAGGTGGTTGTGCCTAATTGAGTATGCCCAATCTTAGAGGAGATGTTTCTAGTGTCAACGTTTGCTGGCAGGAACAATTATTTTGCTCATAACTTGAGCTACACAAGTAGAAATTGCAAACCGTTTGGCTCATTGGGTTTGGTTTGCATGAGAATCTATCCCCAAATTCCATTCTGTTTTGAGTTGATATTTAAACTATGCTTGGGGAAACTGTTGTGGTTGGAATGCTGTGTTAGAATCTTGCTATTAATGCTTAGGTTTGGCTGACAGTCTTTCTCTTGACTTAGTGCAGAATATAAAGATATAAAAATAACAATATTTTTGCCCAGCTTTTTAAATAAAATGAATCAATCTGTGCAGCTTGAGTTATAGTCCTTTTTAGAGTTTTTGTATGCTCAATTAAATATTTCAATGTTGATATCAGTACTCCATCTTGATAGGTTCTTTCTTGGTTAGAAAATGTACATAAAATCTGATCTAAGGGTGTTTTGTCTCCAAAATTATCTTAGTTGAGGTTGAGTCATTTATTTTCCCATATGAATTTGTCATGCTTGGCTGGTTATATAGTGAATGTATTGAAAGCGTGAGTCTTCAAACCTATCTTCTTAAGACTTTAAGAGCATAATTAGATAGTATAGTGCCATAGTTTTGAGGATAAGTTTGCTGCTGTATTGTCTATTTAAAAATACATATATATATATATATATATATATATATATAGATGATATTACTTGATGTTTGGTACGTAGGAATGATGATTCCATTCCATGCTCATTTTAAGGAATGAGACATTCTTATATTTGTTTGAAAAAAAAAATTCATGAAATGATAATTTCATTCCATGAAATCAGGAATGGAGCATAGAATCCATTTCCTCCTAAAAAGGTGAGATTGAGATTCCAAGATCTATGAAATGAGGATTAAAATTAGTTATTTCTAATATACCCTTAAAATTATATAATTACACCTATTATCCTTCTTATTTTTTTTGAGAAATAAAATACTGTCCTTTTTGATATTTTTTAATTTATGGTATGATTTTTTTATGGTCAAATTTTATATATTTGATTACTTATTAACCTTGACGATATTTTAGTTTATCATTATAATTTTTAATCTTGACGTAAATTTTTTGTATTTGACTTAAAAACTTATTTATATATAAAAATAAATATGAAATATTTACTTGATGTAATAACATTATTTTTTTGAAAGAAAACAACATTTATTCTAATCAAATTATTAAAAAAATTAAAATAAACATTATTGTTAATGTTTAAAAGATTTTTTCTTATAAGGAGTATTTATGTCATTTATATCAACTTTGGTTCCATTTCATAATGATTTTGTGTAACAAATAGTGAAGTGACTTGAAAAGGCATTACATTCCAAAAGCTACTAAACAGTGGAGTCTGAATGATTATTTCATTTTATTCTTATTCTATTCTGATTCCATAGAATCATCATTTTGTATACCAAGCATTATGTTAGTACAAGTATAACGATATATGAACTCAATGGACAAATAGCTAAGCTTTATGTTTGGTATCAACTAAACTTTTGTTTTGGGCATGTTAAGAAAATAGGTATACTTGCCAGGGATCTAGCTCATTCTTGGTTCAATTTAATGTCTAAAATGATGTTTAGACACTGCTTATATTTTCCTTTTGATGAATTATTGGTTGTTTTTTAAAGTAATTTTGTTTGGGCTTTGAAGGTTGAGAGAATCTATTGTTCTGTTTTGAAGTTAAAGAAATTTGTTTGTTTCTTGGTTTCATTTGAATCTTCAAAGGTAAATATCTTGATCTGAAAATGATGTTAATTTTTAGTCATAATAATTGGAACATTAATGTACCAAAAAAAAGTAATTGGAACAATAATGTACCAAAAAAATAATATTCCTTTTCTGAACAAGTCATTGATATTGTTTCCAAAGTCGGAAGAATTGTTCCTGCTCCATTTGGTTCCTGGAGAATCTTCATCATCTTCCATTTCATTAGTAATGCCCGCTTCTCCTTCTTAACTCTTTTTCTCCCCGACCTTATGGGTGTGTTTGTATTTCAGTGTAAAATGTTAATTTTTTTAAAATAAAATAAAATCAATTTTTTTTGGGATATTCTAAACATAAAAAATAATTTATAAATAAATTCAAATTATAATTTTTAAAATGAGTTTTAAACATAAAAATTTATTTTTAATTTAATCTAATTTAATTAAATTCAATGCAATTTAATTTTAATTTTTATAATTACAAACACAGTGTATGAGATACCTCTTCTTCAAAAGAGAAAGGATAACATGGTGCTGAAATTGAACAGGAATTCCAAGGAGTAACTTCAATGCATCTACAGAGAATTAAGCTACAGGGTTTATGCCCAATATGGATGATTATTATTGTGATGGTGACGATTCACGAGATGAGTGGGGTAAAGAAAATAACGCCATCTCATGACAGAATGCTTTTTTTACTTGGTCTGTTTCCTCTTTTTTTTTTTTGTGTTTTTGGCGATCTTACTTGGTCTATTTCTAAATTGCCTCCAATCTTTTATTATTTTGGCACGAAAGTACCCAACTTTACTTATTTTATTATTTAAGCCTATAGTATATACAGTTAACATAATTTTCTAATATAAATTTAGAACCAGTGTTTTTAACTTCTAGAAGATACATATTTCTAACAATTAGATTATAGAATAAACCTCGATTTCTGTTCTTTAAAGATATTATTGTCATTATTTTGGTTTTCCAAAGATTTTTGTCATTGTCATCTTTTTGATTCTTCAAAAATATTAATATCAATTTAATCCCTTAATGATAGAAAAATATCATCAATTTAGTTTTTCAATTATATAAACTATCATCAATTTAGTCATTCAATTATTAAAATTTTGTCAATTTAGTCCCTGTACATACATAAAAGAATGATTTTAATGACACTTTTTAAATTCAGAGACTAAATTGATGACAAAAATATTTAGAGAACTAAAGTAATAATACTTTTATTTTTAAAGGTCCAAAATGAGAGTTCACTCTAGATTATATATGTTGGCTAACATCTTTAACTTCCCTAAACATGCAAAATCAACATCGTAAATAATTATAATCATTATATGATGTAAATATATCAAGTTTTATTTCGGTGTTAATTGATTCATCCATACTGAATATATATAATTATGATCTAACATGGTTTTCCAAAAACATGATCAAGGTATATGGGCGTCAATCTCATCAAACTCAATAACTTACCCAAAATGGTTATTCAATTTTATTTGTCAAAAAAAGGAACAGATAATCTTTTCGAACCAAAAGGAAATCAATGCATAGTACAAACAAATAGTTGCAATAAAATTCAGAACCTGCTTATCTAGGTGGAGCCCAACAGCCCTAGATTGAATGCCACATGAGCTAATGAAAATGTCGAGGACCCAGTGGGGTAAAAATTCAAATGATAAATAATCATGATTGATATGATCTCCAAAAGGTTCAAACTTGCAATAATATATATCATTACTCCATATAAGCTCAACTACATGATACTACCTTCATCACCTAGTTTTCGTAAACCATAAAGACACTAGAATACTAGATTAAAAGTAGAAAGCTTCTTCTTTTTTTTTTTGGTCATGAGGGTGGGGTTTGGGATTGTCCCTATCCGGGATTCGATCGCAGGGTGTGGGACATCAAGGCTCTCAACCTTACCAATTAAACCACAAGCCTAATCGCTAAAAGTAGAAAGATTCTAAGTAGCATTTAGGACTAGGGTTAGCAATACAGGTCAACCCGCCTTGGATTAGACAAAAATAGGGTGGGACGAGTTGACTCGTTTTTATTTGGCTAAAATGCACAAAACCTCCCTGAACTATAAGTCAGTTTTAAAAAATTCCATGTGGTTTAAAAGTCTGCAATACGACTCCTTAGGACACAAGATCCATGTAAATAACCCCTTCTGTTAGGCTTCCATCCATGACACTAACAGAAAGGAATCACGTGACTACACGTGGTCCTTTTAATCCTAAAAATTCCTAATTTTTCCATTCATCCCCTTCTTCCCCAAACTAGCACACGATGAAAAACTAGGGATTCTATAGCAAAGCCAGAAAGCACTGTTCTCTTCTTGATCTGAGTTGCTGTCTTGCTAGATTGATGGCTTCATCTCATTCATTTTCTTCTTCGTCTCAATCTGGCAACAATGGTGGCAGCATTGTGTGGGTGTGCCAGTGCGGAGAGATTACTTCAATGAGAACATCGTGGATGATAAATAACCCAGAAAGAAGATTTTTTGGTTGTCCAAACTTCGATCAGTTCAGGGGTTGCAACTACTTCGGTTGGTTTGACCCACCATTGAACAATTGTGGATCATTAGTGATAAATGGCTTGCTAAGGAAAAAGGAAACTCTGTTGAAAGAGCTAGAAATACGAAGAAGAGAAAATCTACTCATTGGATTGTTCGTGTTAAGTTGGGTGATATTTGGTTTGATATGGTTGAACCAAAAGGAAAATGTTGGCATAGGGTTATGCAAAAGGATGAGTTATTAATGTAGCTATTCAGGATGTCAAAAGGGACATTTTGTAATGGGTAAAATATGCTGGGTAGGCTTGAAGTTAGGATAGATGGTGATTTGGTCATTGTCATGCTTGTAATGCCACACTAAGGAGAATAAGTAATTTTCATTATGTAATTATCACTATGTAATTATATGTAAGTTTTCGATGACCATTGTTGCCTTAATGGTGTATTATAAATAATCCTCTAATGAAACCAATAACAAGTAACAATAACAAATTATGCAACAACCAATAAACTACAACCAATATGCAGTACTTGAACCAATCAAACCATCCTCTTCTCCCAAAAATAACCATTATGCAGTAAACCTTTTAACCAGTAAACCAAAACCATAAACCATAAGTCATTATGCAATCAAAACCAATATACCATAACTAGACCATCAAGAAGCAACCAAAACCACAAAACTAATATGGCATAACCATACCACCAGAAAACAGACCACTATAAATTTGCTGACCATAAAACCATAAAACCTAAAACCAGAAAACCAAAAAAACATAAAACCAAAAAACCTAAAATCAGAAAACTATAAAACTAGATTGACCCAAAACCCCCTGCATTAGCATTAGACCAATTAACCAATATATCCCTTGCTATAACCAGAAAACTAGAATATACTCAGAACCAATATAACCAATATAACTAGAACACAATGCTTGGTGATATACCCCCTGCAATACAAAACCAAAAAACCAATATAACCAGAACAATTAAAATCAAAACCAATATAACCATAGCAATTAAAACCAGAACTAGAAAACCAATTAAACCACAACAATTAAAACCAGAACCAGAAAACTAATTAAAACTAGAACCAAACTGTATAACATTAAACCAAACTGCATTTCATTGCAGTCTAGATGTCATATTACAACCAAATATGTCATTCCATCTACATTGCAGACCCAAACAAGTGATTACATCACAGCCATGTAATTACATAATCAAAAATCATTACATCCTAAAAAAGTTGTTAATTACATCAAAACAGTCAACAAAACATGACAGATGCTTCAAATTGGCTTCTTAGCAGTAGAAGTGTTGTCTGGTTTCACTTTAAATGTTAATTAATGGGACCTTTGCAATTCCCGACATTGTGTCCACTACCACCACAATTGCTACACATCATTATTTGACCCTTTCTACTAATTATGAAGGGGTTTATTAGTTCATCTGCAGCTCTTTTTCTAGTCTTTTTTAGGCCTGCTAGGTACACTCTTGTATGTTAGAGGTTTAATGGGAAGACCTTCAGTCTCTAGCCAGTCTTCCTCTGCAGGTATTAGGCAAACAATTGGAGCATAAGCCTCCATAAATGTGCTAGTCCAGTAATAACTATTTGACTAGAGCTGGATATACTAGCCAGCCCGGCGCGGCCAGTGATGGGTTGGCATTAAATGGGCTGGACTGGGCTGGCCTATTTAATAATAGGACAAGAATTTATCCTGATCTTAACTCGGCTCTTTAAAATTGCCAGCCCGTTAGCCCGTTGTCTTTTTTTTAATCTTAAAATAAAAATTTTAAATAATAGGAAAAAATTAAAGAAAAAAATAAAGAGACTCATATGTGATCTGTCATCACTCATTAGAGATGTAATTTATTTGCAAAATTCACAAACATTGAAACATAAAGTCACTATCCAATCAATAATCAATATCTAAATGCCTAAAGCATTAACATTTAAACTCCAATCTATTCTAATTACAAGCTCCACCATCACCATTCTATTAAAAATCGGCAAGGATAGAAGGAAACAGAAGCTATTCAAATTCAAACCCTATTCAAATTTAGACTTGGAAAGTGTAAAGTTAGTAGAAAAAAAAAAGACCAGACCATGGGCCAACCCCCAAGCCAACCTAGTCCAACCTGCTTAACTCGTGAGTTAAACGAACTGGGTTTTTAGACCCGCTTTTTTAACCGGGCTTACAAATTATCCAAACTTAACCCTTTATATTTATGGGCTAAATGGGCTGGCCTGCAGGCCTGGGCCCGTATGCCTAGCTCTATATTTAACATAGTTTTCAGGAATCTCCTTAATCCTATATATGCCGGCCAGTGTATGTTCACTTGGGATTCCACTCAAGTCCCACCTTCTACATCCATATGTTTGATTGTTCAAATTAACTACCCTTGTAGGGCTATGTGAACCTTTAACTTCAAACCTCTCATCTCCGGCTATATAACAAATTAGTCCAACTTGCTTTTGTTTGGATTTCTCTAGCTTAATCTTGATCTGTAGACAGATTAGGCCCTTGTACTTGGCCATGCCTTCTTTCTTTGCAACATATCTCTTCGTGAGCATCCTCCTTATTATCTCCCACATAGTCAAGATTAGCTTATCTCTGGCTTCTAAGATGGAGTTAAATATCTCGGCTATATTATTCTACAGTATATCACACTTGTGCAATGGATTGAAAGCATGCTTACCCATTGAGATAGGTGGAATTTCTTCAACCATGCAGCTGCAAATGAATCCAGCTTTTCTGTTTACTGCATGTGATGCTTAAATTCTTTTTTAGTGGAGGCCTAGTTGTATTCCAAAGATGGTCCTTCAAACTCTTTCCTTTAAACTTTAGTTTGAAAATGGCATACAAATGCCTTACGCATAATCTGTTTTTGCAGCCCAAAAACCTTAGTGTTTCTGTCAAGCCTTGATACAGCTTAAAAGACATAAAGTGATTGAATAACATTAAAAGTAAGAATATTTAGTTTTACTTTTTGCTGGTTAGACATTATGACTCATCCCTTCTCTTCATTAGAACATATGTCATTAAACAACAAATTAGTGAACCAGTCCCAACTATCCATATTCTCTACTTCAACAATAGCATAAGCTATGGGATACATGTCATTTGTATCCTTTCCAACTGCACATAGAAGTTGTCCCCCAAATTGTCCTTCTAGGAAACACCCATCCACATAAATCATAGGTCTACAAGTAGCTAAAAACCCATTTTTGCATGCATCCAAGTAGACATATAACCATTAAAATAACCTAGCTTCCAATCTTAGCTTCATTGTGCTTCTAGGATTATGCTATCTGATGGCAGCACAATAGTCTCATAACTTCTCAAATTGTTCTGAATGCTTCCTATCAATCTCATCCCTAGCCATTCTTTTTGCTCTATAAGTCTAATATTTGGAAACCTTAATGCTACAATCCTTCTCCACTTGATTTGCAAATGCTATTGGTTTCCAATCAAGCTGGTCCCTAATTGAATCTACATATTTCTTTGCCAACCACCTTGCACTCACCTTTGTGTTCTCCCTTGCCTATCCATAGTTGTGCTCAGGGTGATGGAATGATTTTATTTGGAAAGCAATCCCATCTTGGGTATTTGATGCATGAATCCTCCAACCACAATTATTCTTACACTTAACTATTATCCTTGTAGACTCGTTTTTGACATAGTCAAAATCAATGTCATTCTCAATGGCATATTGCTTAAGTGCCTCTCTATAGACCCTAAAGTTAGCAAACTTCAAACCAACCACCAAGCTAATTTTTCTTTGCATGCCTGTTTTCTCATTGAACTCAGGAAACCTTGGTCTTTCAGATTCTTCATTAGAACCATCCAAACTAATTAACTCATCACTATTAGCATAGTCTAAATGACAGTCACCATCCCATTTCTCCCCATCTACAACGTCTTCACTTCTGCTAGGTTGACCACTTGCTTATGTGTTTCTTGGGGTTGACCTTGTAGCTCTTGTTCTTGCATTCCCTTTCTTTGTAGGCTTTTTCTTTTTCTTTGCACTTTTTTTTCACTAACAGGTGCACTTTGCTGGGTCACTATTTCAGTGGTGTGGGTGTGGATGCTTCCTTTTCTGTCTGTTGGGATTGGTGAGTCTGGTCAGTCTGATTTGTGCCCTTTTGTGTCTGCCCACTTTCCTTCTCATTCAACTAATTGTTTACTTTATCTACTACACCTTCAATACCAACCCCTCTTTCACAGCAAAGATCTGGGTTTTCTAAATCGCTATCTTCAAAATCACATATCTTTAAATTCAATTCATTCTCTTCTTCCTCCTCAACATTATGTCAATTAACAACTGGCTTTACTATTTCAATCTCTGTCTTAACTACATGATCAGCATAGAGCTAAAGCAAGTTAACCTCCCTTTTTGTAAACCTATCAATTATTCATCTCACATCTGCATCAGTTCAAAAGAGTCTGATTTGAGCCATACCTTCATCTTCAGAATTCAAACTCATTTAAATACCCCTTACTTTTCACATAATTGGTCAAATGGGGTACTGATATCAGGTCAATGTCAAAGTCCTCATAAGAATACATTTCCCCACTTTTATATTGCATACCTCGAATATTCCCCCCAATATAAAAGTTTATATTGATTTGTATTATGTCCATTTTAGACACTTTTCAAACACCTACAAGAAAAAAAAATAATTTGAAAAAATGGACCAAAAGCCCTCTATAAAAAGAACGTATACTATCATAAAGATCTATTAGACCACAAAGCAACAACCCAAAAACCAAACACTGGAGCACAAAGCAGTAAAAAACACATGTATGCTTTCCTAAAGATTCCCTCTAGACCGAACCAAAAAGTAATACAAGACACCAACAAGCATTAGACCCACATCCACCTTCATTTGATGGCATAGTACAATCAATAAACGAATCAAATGAACAAAGAAAAGGGACGAAGCTTACCTACAAGAATTCATCACAAGCCCTAACGTGTCCTTTCCTGCCTTAGTCTTTGCACCGTGTCTGAATGTGAGAAATCAAGGTTTGGGTTTGATTTTGGGGGTTTAGGGCTTCTAATGACTCAATTGGGTTTCAATTCATTGAATTGGGTTGAAGATTATTAATTCAAGGATGGCGTGCAGTCACACGACTTCTTTCTGTTAGTGTCATGGATAGAAGCCTGACAGAAGGGGTTATTTACATAGATCTGGTGTTCCAAGGAGTCGTATTGCAGACTTTTAAACCACAGGAGGGGTTTTTTAAAATTGACCTATAGCTCAAGGAGGTCTTGTGCATTTTAACCTTTTTATTTGGTGGGTTAAAAAAATCAACCCATCCCGTTTATGGTGGGTTGACGGGTTGGTAGGTTAAACTGTTTGAAATTAAAATATATAAAAATGATAGATTGATGGATCAACTCATCAAAAATTAAATAAATAATAATAAAATAACATGTTAATGGGTCAACCCGCCTAAAAATTAATAAAAATAATAAAAAAGATGGGTTAGTGCGTCAACCTGCATGGATTGACCCATTAACCCATCATTAACAACCAAAAAAATTAAAAAAAAAGTTTGACCCAATGGGTCAACCTGCCCTGCCGCGTCACAACTCGCGAGCTATGTGAGGCGGTTTAAAAAATCATATTTAGAAAAATGAGTTTAATGTTGCAACCCAACCCACTTTTTTTGATGGGTTAAAAGGGTTTACCTTTCGGGTCAAACCCGTTTTGCCATCACTATTTAGGACCCAAGTACTATCATACCTTCCAACCATGAAAGTGATCCAATACATAACCAGAGTCAACTGCTTAACACACAACTACTATGGACCAGCTTCCGAAAAGAAAAAAAAATGTTTAAGACAATATGGTAATGCTTAATGTCAGAAAAATGTTCACTAATACACACAATGAGTGCAAACAAACAGATGAACAAAATTGAAAGTATGAAACAAACTTCAAAATTTAAAACAAGCCACAACAAGTGAAATGCTCGAAGCCATTATATTTCTGGTTTGTCAACAATAATAAACAAGGAAGAAGACCAAGTAAAACAAAATCAGATATCTTAATAATTTACCACATAAAAACAACAAAAGAAGCTATAGTGACATCAAAACAGAATAGGAAATGCAAAGCAATATCACTATAATAATTTGATGACAATGTTATTTTTAAAATAAAGGAGACTACCATCGATACCTCAATAAGAGGGGAAGGCTAGCAGAACAAGTACAAGAACTAAGGATTGTGTATGACCTGAGGAGTGGATCAATACCAAATGCATTTAATCCCAGCCACAACAAAACAAAAAAACAAAGACTAAATACAAAACTTAATAAAGGTAAATTAGATTGCTGGCCTACATCTACACCTATCGCATATGCATATATGGCACATATTAAGTAAGAGGTATGAATCATGGCTACATGGGTTGTCAAAATTAGATCACTTGACCACATGATCATTTTAAAAGTCGTGTGTCCGTTTTAAAAAGTCACAACACTTTATTTATTAATCATGACCACTCATGTATGCACGTGTTCAATGAACTGTGATAGGCCCCCAATAACACGAGTGTATAATAGGAAGGCTGGGAGGGGCAGTGGGAAAAATTGTCCAGAGATGTCATGCCAAATGAACAGGTAGTTAGTGAGAAGGGAGGGGAGATTATCAACTTGGAAATTGAGTAGAAGAGGAGGGTCACCTTGGATTCAGAATTTTCTCTGAGAGGGCAATTCTCTGTTCTGGTTCTAGATCAGTTTCCTTTATATTTTTGTGTCTATAAGGAGGTTTCTTCCATTATCTCTGTTTCTGTAAGGAGATTTCCTCCATTTCTTTTCTGTTCTACTTCTAGTTATGTATCTATCAGAATGATAAGCAAATCTTTTGTTTATTTTTGTTATTAATGAATGCAGCTGAACTATAAAACAATGATATGTGGCCAGACTAAAATAAGACTTAGAAGGAAAAGGCAAACAAAAATAAATAAAGATATTTTTTCATCAACATGAAGTCATTCCAAATGTAGCTGAGAAACAAAGAAATGTGCAGGAGAGTGTTTCTCACTTGTTAACCAATATAACAGTTTTGAACAAATTAGAAGTTCACATATTTTTTTGTCACAAAAGACAAATATTAGAAGGAAATAAGAAATACAAGGGAGAATCAAGCAAGAAAAAATATTAATGACAGAATTCTAGTCCCTCTGCGTGTTTAACAAGGACATTCCCTCAAATTAACCATGCGAAAAGCACCCAAGAGAAAATATGAAAATAATGCAATCCATAAGAACATCTAGGTTTCCACCAAAAATATCCTAAGTGTAGTTATCCCTATACCAAACATACACTAAATGCCTTTTTTACCCCCAAGAGAAAATTTTATACAAAACTCATCTCATGAAAATTTATTCTTATTTTTACACCCATACCAAACATATACTAAGAGTTTAGGAGCCTAGGCATTATCCTAAGAGATCTAAATATTATCATCTTCTTCGCTAAAGTGAACATGCATCATCACAAAGAAGAAATAGCGATTAGGAAGCTCAGGCATCTATGGAAGATGCTACTACCAAGAGATGCAGACCCCTTCTGTCACCTCACCTCGGTGCCTTCTGGCTCCTTTAACTACATTGAATTGAACTATGTTACCACTTGACTATTCTAATAATATATACAGAGACAAAATAAAATTCAAATCATGTTAAATTGGTCAAAACAAATGGATATTTAAAAGTTTTCCAAAATGGAAGAAAAGGGTCTCGTATTTCATATACATATCTTCATTACTCCATAATAAAAGAAATTACATGGAAGGTTTAAGGGGAAATAGAAATTCAGTCAAATTTTTTCATATGTTTTTTTCACACCATGATTTTACCTCCCAGTAACATTCAACATCATTGTATTTTATAGAATGACATTGGGGGGGGGGGGGGGAATATAAACTACAAACAGAAAATCTCAACAATAAAATAAAAGTTAGATTATATTGAGTCATAACCAATAATCGAATTTAAAATGAACAGGAAGAAACAACAGTAATTTTATGAAAATTGCGATCACCATCAAGAAGTATAAAATCAACTCAAGGCAGCAAGCATAGATGACAAAATTTGCTGGTCACATCAGTGCTAAATATTCATAGGTCAATCAAATTAATCAGATTTTGTTAATGCAAGGAACAACAAGCATGCTGGATTGATCTGGAAAATCAATCAAATGTGGCATATTAAGCTAAGAAGATAAGCACAAACATGCATAATTCACAAGAGGCAAAGAATATAGAATCAAGAACTAACAACCTCACTTCTAGAATAACCTCCAATTTCATGTTGATCGTGTTTTCCTTTGTTTTCTCGGAAGGTAAACTGTTTGTGCAGTTTGTGAATATGCGCATTAAGCCCTTTCATATTCAAAGGGTGAATGGAAAGGGGTTTGGTGTTGTGATATTAATTTAAAATCATTGTATGCAGTTTAAGTCTAGTAGTTGCAGATAGATAATATGGCAGAAATTGCCTTCCATTGTTTACAATTAGCTATAGGGGGAAAAGGGTGGTGATGCCTATTTGAAGGCTGCTTGGCACTGTTGGCCTATCATAAAGCTTTAATGCAAAATATGCTTTATTGTAGGCTTTTAGGCTACTCCAAGCATTTATTTTTTCACAAACAGGCCTGGTTAGATTCGGAAAAAAAGCCTCTAACAGATAGTTAGTTAGACCCAACCTAGATTTTTACAAAGCAAGAATGGCCTGTTTAATGCAAAGCCTAACCTGTCCTGTTTTCACCTTTACAATCTTATACAAGTTTTGTAAATTTAAGGACTAACTCGTACGCATTCAAAGGAGGTAACTTAAGCAAGTAGGGAAGCCCTAGCTAAAGAAGCTCTGCAAACTGCGAAGCGCTCTTGTGTTGTGTCACTAAATCTTTGAATTGTCCGTTTCAGGTACGTTTGCTTGCTTGCACACTTCTTTATTTGAGATGGATTTGGTTCACGAATATTACAAATACCAATGAATCTGTTGATGGTAGTTGGTCTAGTGTGTTTTGATTTTTAAATGTAAAGATAATTTTGTTATTGGTTTCGTCTATTTACTTGGTGTGATGAAATTGTTCAAGTGTATCAAATCTCAATGTCGTGATCTTTGTAAATTGAAAATCATCAATTTTAGTTGATGAAAATATTTTAATGTTGAACTACAAAGACCAAAAGTTCTTTGTAGACTTCGTTGTCAAAGATGAATATGGCACCAAACCTCACATTTTGTGGAGAGTGGAACAAAGGGGTAGCTACCAGTCCATCGTTAGCAGTTTCATCAACATCTTAATCTTCCTCTTCCCTATGGGTTTGGGTTTTCTCAATCCTCTTCCGCTTTAGCCTACTGTTTGCCCAAGGACTAAGCATCTCTATATCCGTGATTTTGAGCAACCAACAACGAGGAATGTAGTTTGTGCTGAGGAAGAAATCGAATTGAAGTCAAACAAATGTCTAATTTAGCATTAAAAGTATACAGAGAACTTTTGGTCTTTATAATAGTTCAGGATTGAAACATTTTTATCAATTAAAATTGATGATTTGCAATGTAAATAGATCACGACATTGGGACTTGACACACTTGGACAATTTCATCACACCAAGTAAGTAAATAGATGAAATCACTAAAAGAAAAAACAAAAGCAAAATAGCGACTCATAATTTTCTGTCACTATAGCGATCGAAATAACAATAAAAATTAAAAAATAAATTCTTTAAGTGACTGGAAAAATATTGATTCCCAATTCCGTCACCGATCAAATCGCAAATGATTTGATGACTAAAAAAGTTAAACAAAATTAAATAAATAATAAATAATAAAATGTTCATTTAACAACTGAAATTTTGATCATTAAGCATAAAAGGTAATTTTTAAAATTTCGTTCGTGATATTGCTAATTTTTTTAAAATAATTTATTTAACTTTTGAATTTAACGATTGAAAAAATGGTTGCTACTTTTATAAATAATATATTTTTTTCTTTTCATATTCTATTTAGTACGAAAATATTTTAACATTTAATTTTGGTAACCGATTTTTTATCACTAATTTTAAAAATAATTTTTTTTATTTTTTCTTTCTTTTGTTCTACTAAATTTTTCTTAGATATATAACAATCAAAATTTTCCTCACTAAGTTTGAAACTATTATGGTATAAAATTTAAATATGAAATCATTCTTCCTATTTCAAAAATAGGAAATTTTTTAGTTTTTCTTTACTTAAAAAATAATTTCTTTCTATTTTATTTTATTTTAAATTAATTTTTAAATGTTAATAGTGACCGAAATTTTAATCGCTAACCCCTTACCCTAAACTTTCGCCTTTGTCCCTATTTCCTGAACTTATGTAATTTTAGTAGGGATGAGAATAAGTCAAATGATATATCAAGGTGTTACAACCTAATTTATTTTTTATTTTATTAAGTTTTACGTATTTATTATACAAATTAAGCTTATGCTTTTAATAAAAATCTATTTAATTAAATAAATTAGACCTAAATTTTTAAATTATTTATTTAACTTAATAAGTTACCTTATTTATTTATTATAGATATAATTAAAAAATTAAATATTTATATAATTATTATTATATATTTATATAACTTATTAATTTTATGCGTAATTTAATAATCTTAATTAAATATTTTGACTTATTTAAAATTTTAAAAATTTAATTTCGTTAACTTAATTTAAAATTTTTATATAATATAAATTTTTAAATAAGTTTATAAATTAAGTTAAGCTTTTATAACAAATCAAGTTGATAAAAAAATCTTATTTAAGATAATAGACCAGGTGTATACATGATGTGCCATACCTATTTGGAAAAAAAATTAGCCCAATGCCTAGGCTAGGCTAGCATATTTCCACCCCCATTTGAATGGTGCTGTCAGTTGCTCTAGTCTCAAATTCATTGGGCAAAGCTCTTGGAACAGCCTCTATACACCAAGCAACAGTTCCTCTCTCTCTCTTCGTTTGTCTCTTGCTTGAAGAATCGTTTGATTCAACCCGAAGCACAAATCTTGAAAGCAAAGAAACACGCAGATTGGAAACAGAGAGTGTTTAGGCCTTTTGAAAAGTGTGATTTCCTTTGCTTTTCGTACAGATTGCCCTTTCTCCTCCGTCATGAGGATTCCAGACAGCACGCAGTTCACATTTGCTGCCGCTACACCCAGAGTCGGTTTGGGCATTAACAATTTGATTGGGTTCGTTCTTTTCTGCATTGGTGAGGTTTAGTTTCATTCCCTATGTTCTGCTATTGCTCCCTTTTCCTTTCCCAAATTATATAAACTAATGGTGTTTCCGTTTTCTAGATTCTCAATTATGTATAACAATTCCCTTTTGTTTAAATGAGATTACCTTGCTGCTTTCGATATCATGAAGAGTTATAATTGTGGAGGTTTTCTTATTTACTTCAGCATTGGAAGTGTGGATATTTTTCTTATTTATACCCACATTCGTTCTTTAAAGGACTCTCTCTAATCTTGTTATAGAAATAGGAATGCTACCTAGTTATATAGGCTGTTGTTCTGCCATGGTTTACTATTGTCAATTTCCTACTGAGATGAAAACGTCCGATGCTTGTTGCTGGTGTGGAAACGTCCAACGCTTGCTGGTGGTGTCAAGAGAATATTTTTTTTTAAAAGGCATTATTGGTTATAATCATAGTTGTCAAATCGTGAATCGTATCGAGAATGTTTGTTCAATTTTTGAATCGTGAATCGTAACGTATTGTACGATTCAGAACACATCAATAAAAAAACTTAAATATACATGATTCCACATCTAAAACATGAACAAAATACTTAAAAGTCTCAAATAAATACTTAAATGTCAAATCACTAAGGAAATAGTAAACTCCGATAATAGTATAATACCATAATACCATCATAAGTCATAAGTCATAAGCAAGCTCATAGGTACATGCTCCTTCCCCTTCTTCTTATCCTTAGGAACCATAGAGAGTGACTATGTGAATACTCAGAACCATAGTAAAAACAATGACTGTGTGAACACCCAAAAAGGCAAAACCAAAAAAAACGAAACAAAGTGAGTCGAGTGATTGGTTTGCAACATGAATGAAAACTGGTTCTATGTTCAGTAACGAAAAAAAGCAATTGAACCAAGTGCATTCAGTAATGCCCCTTCAATTCCTTTTAATTAATGATTTAAGCCTCTATCTCTTTGAATTTTCTTATGAGAATTGGTGATAGAAAAAAGCAAAAAGAAAAAAAAACTGAATCGCAGAATCGTTGGAATCGTATCGTTGATACAGAATCGCATTGAATCGTGCATGTATCGCAGGATCAAAGCCATCTGCGATTCACCACATGATACGAATAACTGGCTTGCTGAATCGTATCGAATCGTGCGATTCGAATCTTGAATCGTGCGATTCGAATCTTGAATCGTGCGATTCTAACAACTATGGTTATAATAGCTATAATGGACAATTGTAACTACAAAATAAATTCTGGTTAGAGATGATATAATATATAGGTGGTTTGACATCAGTTAGGATGTGTATCCTTTGTTATTGTCCGTAGGAACATGGTTTAAAACCATTATATTCAAGTTGTCATCCATTGTACTTTAATAATTAATTACTTGCTTTCCCTACGCTGCCATTGTTTTGATTTCATACTAGATATAACTTTAACCAATTGCCTAAGTGTCAAACATACTATTTGCCCCCTTTCTTACAAGTAAACTTATTAGTACACTAGGGGTTAAGGACTAAGGAAAAATTAGTCTATCATATTAAATTGTTCCCTTGATCATTTTACAGAGATTGGATATATACAAATCAATCTAGGAAATAGATCTACTAAAATAAAGGTCAACAAGCAAACACATCATACCTAGTACATAGCTTGATACTGTCCATGCTAGTGCAGCATGTTCCTAAAATTTCCCTAAAAATTAATTTAGTTACACCCTTCCAAACCAGATCTATTGAAATTTTGTATGCTTAATCCTAAAGAAGTTAACTACTTATCATCGAAATATCATAAACTAAAGAGGTCATTAGGTCCCTCAAACAACCTGAAACAGTTTGCAACTTCCTTATCAGAACAGAACATATTCTGCGTCACAGTCCTCTGTTTTCATGTCTCTGCTGGAAGCATGTAAGAAAGGCAAAAATTCTGAATTTTCTACTGTAAATTACTCCATTTCTTAGATTTCAAATGCAACAAGTCCCAAGTGATTTGGATTCTTGTAGCCAAAGATAAGACCCCTTAAAGCTACTATGAATATGATTATGCAGAAAAGTAAGTGCAGAAGTTCACTCAGCATGTCCCTATTCAGTTTCTTGAGACTAGAACTAGATTTAGCTAAGTTTAATGCAACAGAATAACTATACCTATCATTTAGACCTAATTTCTTCCAAGATACTGTCACACACACAAAACAGCCGTGGTTTATTCTATAGTGCAGTAAGAGTAATTCTGCAGAACAAAATATTAAGCTATTTATCTTGCCTTAAAACCTTACTTGGCTCATTGAAATTGAACTTAAATTTAGTCAAACTTGTTTTAGAAGAATAGTGAATAAGATTCTCGTATGATTATGCTTATCTTTACCAGTATGACAGGTGTATCGTAGTATAATTGGTATTGCAAACTGCACTATTGCAGAACTTGAAATCTAGTCTCAGTCGGATAAAGTAGCTCATTTCTTGGTAGAAAATTCTGGTATAACCGTAAGTTTTGCAAACTACACATTGAATGCATCTCTTACAAATTATAAGCACCAAAGAAAAACAATTTAACTACACGAATTACACTTTTTGCAGTCCTAGGGAACTTTCAAACCTGCTATAACATGTATCTATAACATGTTTCAATTTTGGAATGATGGTTAATGAGGCTTATGCATAAGGATCAATTTGTTTTGAGGTTAAAAGTTATGCCTAATAACTGGTTTGACAGCATTTGAAGGTTGCTTACAAGGATGGGTAAGTTTGGGCATATTGCTGAGATGGAAATGTAACTATCATTATGCAGTTTTAACCTACCAAATGATCTTGTTTAGGTTTGAAAATTGAGTATATTGTACCTATATATGTGGTCTAATGCCTTGCTAAGTTTCATGACAAGATTCTATGTATAACCATATCAACTGAACTAGAGAAATTACAATTTTGTTTGGGACAGAATTGAAATTCTTTTGAGTGTTTCTCAGTTTGCTGGTTGTTTATAGAATCAAAACTCTGAATTTGAGGCTAAAACTTTTATATGATGTACTCATGACATAAGTTGATATATCTGTAGAATTTCATAGTAAACAAACGAGTGCAAGTAGGTTAATTATTTTGGGAATGTTGCTGTTGCAGGTTTCAGAATTATGCAGAAATCTTGGAAAATGGCTACTGTTTTTGAGTTACTTGAAAGACAAAATGAAATAGTTTAGGCCTGAAATTTCAGTATAATGTACATATGGATGTCATGTGTTGGTGTGAAAAATTTGAGTGCAATCAAACTTTGGTGCTGAGTTAGATATTATTGAGACATATTAGTTGACTAAATTTGGGTTGTGACTGTGACACCTTACTTTAAATTAAGACCCTAGTAACATTGGTCTAAGGAAATAAAGAATTTAATTAAGTTCATTTAAGTGTAATTAAATGGCTTTGGTCTAGTTTAATAAAGAACTTAACTATATATAGATTCCAAAAAAATTTAGTCTAGAAGTTCTATTATAGTGATGCTTGCACACATAACTTTAGGCTCTCCCTACTCACTAAGTGCTGCAAAACTCGGTTATATAGCAAAGTTGAATGGGAAATTCATTCTGCAGAGCACTTCCCCATGAAATCATTGGTCTCTAAACATCTCATCTATTTTGTTCTCTTTTTATTTATGCAGAGTTCAGAAAAGAAATGTACTCCTTACTTCCTTAACAAAAACCTTTCAAAGTAGCTCACTCCCCTAAGTTCTTCCACCATATACTTGAACATATTTCTTTTCCATGAATATTAAGAGAGATAATGTAGTTTATATATATTCAGCCTAGATTTTTACAAAGCAAGCATGGCTTGTTTAATGCAAAGCCTGGCCTGCCTTGTTTTCACCCTTACTAACTTACGCGCATTTTGTAAATTTAAGGACTAACTCATACACTTGCATAGGAGGTAACTGAGGCATGGAGGGAAGCCCGAGCTGAAGAAGCTTTGCGAACTGCAAAACCCTCCCATTGTGCATCAGTAAGTCTTCGAATCATTCGTTTATGGTACGTTTACTTGCTTGCACACTTCTTTATTTGAGATGGATTTGGTTCACAAATATTACAAATATAAATGAATTTGTTGTTTGTAATTTGTCTAGTGTGTTTTAGTTTTGGAATGTAAAGATAATTTGCTATTGCTTTAGTCTATTTTCTTACTTGGTGTGAAGAAATTGTTCAAGTGTATCAAGTCTCAATGTCATGATCTTTGTACATTGCAAATCACAATTTTAGTTGATAAAAATATTTTAATGCCGAATTATAAAGACCAAAAGTTCTTTGTAGACTTTTAATGCTGAATTAGACATTGGTTTGACTTCAATTTGATTTCTTCCTCAGCACAAATTTTAGGTTGTTAGTTGCTCATAAATCACATATATAGAGATGCTTAGTCCTTGTGCAAACAGTAGGTTGAAGTGAACGAGGGTTAAGAAATAAAACTAAACCCATAGGGAAGAGGAACAGCAAGATGTTAATGAGTGGTAACAATGGATTAGTAGCTAACCCTTTTGTCCATTCTCCACATAATGTGTGGTCTTGTGCCATATTCATCCTTGACAACACTTCTTTGAAAAAGGGTCTTGTTAAAAAAGGTACTTTTCACCCTAATAATCCCAACTTTGTACTTTGGCTTTGCCATTGATTTTTCATAATGTTAATGTTACGTAGTAAATTATCTTTTAATTCAATTTGTGGTTATATTTTGTATGTTTTAGAAGTGGAAAATTCTAAGTGCTTCCTAATGTTGCTGTTATACTTTGTGCTTCCCTTGCCACCATTTTAAATAGAAGGAATCTATCCATGAAGTCATGAATGGTTGAGTCATTCTCTTTCAGACCTTCATGCATCTCTTTTCTCAGTACTTCCTAACCTTTCTACAGCTTCTTAACTTGAGAGTTGAGCCTTTTCAGCTCATCTTTTGTGGAGTGATAGGTCTTCATGACTGGTTTTGATAGAGTTGGCTCAGGTTGAGTGGAACTAAGATGGGTTTCACTTCCTTCCATCCTTGTAGCCTTGCCTATTTCTTGATTCAGCTTGTTTTGCTCCTCCTCCAATTGATTCAAGAAAGAACCAATAGAAAATTGCTTTTCTGGAAATGTGGGAGACTCATCCTAAATGCCTTCAAGCACAACAGTGCAAGTACTCCTCTTAGGCTGATCTTTTTGAGCAGCTGTAGAGGCAGTCTTATCAAAGATTGGAGACTCAAAGTGAGAAGTTCCAGGTCTTGGGCTTAGCAATAGTGATTCCACACCTTGTTGCTCTAGTTGTCCTTGTTCAGCATCAGTAGCTTCTTTCTCAATTTCTTTCTCAGTTGATTTCTCAATCTGAGATTGAGAAGGTTCAAATATTTCACTAGACTCATTTTTCTCAGCTTCAGCTTCAGCTTCTTCTTCTTTTTCTTTTTATCTTCCTTCTTCTTTTCTTTCTTCTTATTTTTCTTCTTCTTTTTGTGGGGTGAGAGAGATCAGAGGTCTTTCATAGAGTAGGCTTCTGTCTTGAGAGAGCTGGGTTATGAAACTAGTAATCGCCATATTAGGATCTACATACATGTACGGTTGAGAAGGATCAAAGGCAGGCTTCTCAATTCTGCTTCCAAAGTGTTTAGCATCAGATCTTATAAGAATGTCTTCAGCTGACATATGGATATCTTCTTCATGCACTGTCTTCTAGACCTTTCTCAACCGGTTCACGCTTCTTCAAGTGCATCAGCTTTAAGTTGTTCTTTGAGAAGAGAGGACCTTCTTTCTCATATTCTTTTTCA
Organism: Castanospermum australe; assembly: GCA_019955255.1. NCBI lineage: Eukaryota > Viridiplantae > Streptophyta > Magnoliopsida > Fabales > Fabaceae > Castanospermum > Castanospermum australe. The sequence goes on along the minus strand of NSJW01000395.1, from coordinate 100,270 downwards.
CTAAGATCTAGATTGAAGTGCTTGAAAATCTTGGTCAAAAGCATCCCAAAGGGCAGGCTTGCTAACTTCTTGGGATTCCTCACAGCAACAATCATGTACTTCAGTACCAAGTAATGAAGAATTAGCTTCTTCATCTCCTTGAGGTGATACATGATCACCATATCAGGCACCAAAATCTTCACAGTGCTTTTAGCTCTTGGTAGAATAATGTGGCAGGCTAAAGAGTGAAAGAACATAGTTACAGAATTCAGCTTGTCAGTAGTGTGTCATGGTTTTTCATCTTTGAACAAAGTGTCATGGACATCTTCCTCCCAGATGCCATATCTGATCCAACAAGCATCACTATCATAGATGCAGCTTCCTTTGTCCTTCGCGCCAGTGACTTGAGCAAGCACTTTGGCATCTACGGTGATGGGAATGCCATTCAGCTTACAAGAAAGAGAAAGGGGCTCATCTTTGATCTTCATAGCAACATAAAAGCTTCTCACCAGTCTTGGGTATACACGGTTAGTGATCTTGAGAAATTTTCTCCACCTAAGCTTTGAAACTTCTTTAACATCCATTCCCTCTTCAGCCATATCAATGAGGGAGATACTCTTTCTAGGGACTATCTTCTTTCCTTTGAACTAATCTTCAAATTTTTCTTCAATCACTTTGGTTTCAAAGAAAGAAACTCTTTCAGTTGCAGTAGGGGCAACTTTTTCTTCCTCAGAAATGACTATGGGATCTTCAACTCTAGCCTTTTTTTCTTGGAATAGTAGAAGTAGAAGCTCCAGACATGATGTGAGCTGATCTCCTCCTCTTCAAGGGTTTAGCTTGCTCTATTGGTTACGCAGGAGCAGGTTCAGCTTGAGGAATATCCTCAACTTCTGACTCAGCCATAGCAAAAATCACAATACGTTTTATCTCAGATAAGGTCTCTTACTCAGTGGACTTCCTTTTTTGGTCTGATTTCTTGATGCTCATGGTCGAATGAGCTCACAATAGGGGTTTGAGAAGTATGAGAGTAAGGGAGTAGGATAAGGTTAGATATAACAGAGGATAGCGAGAGAGGGCTTCAGTTTTTGAGGGATAAGGTAAAATCTACAATAGGTAGATGAAAAAACTGATTTATAGGAGCTGAAATATTATTGTTAGATTCAGGATTTTACCGTTGGAATGTTAGTTACGAGATTGGATAGAGAGAGAAACTGACTCAGCAACTAGCTGTTATCAGAATTTGAAATGCGCGACTTAAGAAGGTTTGGTCAAGAGGGATTTTAGGTAGCTTTCTCACCAACTTTCTTATCTCTTGGGAACCAACTTTCTCAAGTGTCTATTCTTCTCTAATGTTCTTAGATAACTTTCTTGCCTCCAAATAATTTTTCCAAATCATATAAAATGCACAGATTTTCATGGAATCATAACACACAACATTTAAGATAATCAAACAATGGTCATGTTCAAGTTATCCCTTATAAAATATAATCTTTCTTCACTAAGGGGTTTTGTAAAAATATTTACCTATTGGTGGTCAGTATCAATAAATTTAAGTTCAAAGTCCCTTTTTTGAACATAATTTCTACTAAAATGATATTTAATGTCAATGTGTTTTAATCTTGAATGTTGTATGGTATTCTTAGAGAGGTTTATTGCACTTGCATTGTCACAAAATATAGGAATGTCGTTGTACCTCAATGAGTGATCCTCAAGTTGATGTTCGATCCATAAGAGTTGTGAGCAGTAGCTGGTAGCAGATACATATTTAGCTTCAGTAGTTGAAAGAGCAATGGAATTTTACTTTTTACTTGACCAAGTCACCAAGGCTTTGCCTAAAAGTGACATCCACCACTTGTACTCTTTCTTTCTACTCTATCTCCAGCAAAATCAGTATCACAATATCCTACTAGATCAAAGCTTGAACATTTCTTATACCACAAATCGAAGTTAGAAGTTTCAAGTAAATATCTAAAGATTTTCTTCATAGCATTGAGATGAGGTTCTTTAGGATTTGCTTGAAAACGTGCACAAAAACAACACTAAAAACAATATCAAGTCTACTAGCAATCAAGTAGATAAGTGAATTAATTATACCACAATAAAGTTTCTCACTGACTGATTTACATTTCTCATCTTTGTTAATTACCATTGATGGATGCATTGGTGTTCCCATTGGCTTAGCATTTTCCATATTAAACTTTCTTAACAAGTCTTTAGTATATTTTTCTTGATAAATGAAAATTCCAGAATTGTTTTGTTTGATTTGTAGGCTAAGGAAAAATTTCAATTCTCCCATCATGCTCATTTCAAACTCACTTTTCATCAAATTAGAAAATTCTCTACATAGGCTTTCTTTAGTAGATCCAAATACTATATCATCAACATATATTCGAACTATTAAAATATCATTCTTTAGGATTTTTCTAAATAAAGTAGCGTCCACCTTTCCTCTTATAAAACAATTTTCTATTAGAAAGTTACTCAACCTATCATACCAAGCTCTTGGGGCTTGCTTAAGACCATAAATGGCCTTAGTCAGTTTAAAAACATGGTTAGAAAACTTTTCATTTTCAAAACCAAGTGGTTGATTAACATATACTATCTCATTTATAAATCCATTCAAGAATGAACTTTTAACATCTATTTGATATAACTTGAATCCTTCAAATGAAGCAAATGCAAGTAGAATTCGAATAGCTTCTAGTCTTAACTACAGGGGCAAAAGTTTCATTGAAATCAATACTTTCTTGTTGATTATACCTTTGAGCTACTAGTCTTGCTTTGTTTCTTACCATATTGCCACTTTCATCCAGCTTGTTTGTAAGAACCCATTTAGTGCCAATCAATGAATGATCCTTAGGTATAGCGACTAGGGTCCAGACTTTGTTTCTTTCAAATTGATTCAATTCTTCTTACATAACCATAATACAAGCTTCTTCATTGAGAGTTTCATCAATACTTGTAGGCTCAACTTGAGAAAGTAATGCAAGATTGTTGTTGTTGTTTCTGTAAAAAAATCTGGTTCTAACTCTTGTAGAAGTCTCACCAATAATCAACTCCTTGGGATGAGAAGGATGCTGCTTCCATTTTTTTGGAAATTGAGAAGGTTATTGAGAAGGGCCTTAAGAAGGTTAATGACTCTTCTCGGCAGCTTTCTCATGTTGTTCTTTAGACTGATCTTTCTTATCTCTCTTATCTTGGGTTTTTTCATTGATATTAAGTTGTTCCAATTCATCCTCAAGGTCTGCAATTCTTTTTTTCTCATTAAGAAGAGTAGTTTCATTGAAAATAAAAGGTATACTCTCTTCCACAACTAGTGTTCTAGTATTATAAACTCTATAAGCTTTAGAAGATATTAAGTATCCAAGAAAAATTCTTTTATCAAATTTGGAATCAAACTTTTTTAATTAATCTTTGTTGTTTAAAATGAAATATTCACAGCCATAAGCATGAAAGTATGAAACGTTGAGTTTTCTTCCCTTCCACAATTCATATGGAGTTTTCTTTAATATTGGTCTTATGGAAACTCTGTTCATGATATAACATGAAATACTCACAGCCTCTGCCTAAAAAATATTTTGGCAAATCAGAATCACAAAGAAGAGTCCTAGCTATTTCTTGTAGTGTACGATTTTTCCTTTTCACAACCCCACTTTGTTGAGGAGTTCTTAGACATGAGAAATTGTGCACTATCCTATTTTCATCACAAAAGGTTTTAAATGAAATATTTTCAAACTCTCCTCTATGATCACTTCTAATAACTGTAATACAAAAATCTTTTTCATTTTGAACTCTTTTACAGAAGGTTCTAAAGGCATCAAAAGAATCATCCTTGTGTGCTAAGAAGAGTACCCATGTGAATCTAGAGAAATTATCAACTATCACAAAACCAAATCTCTTTCCATCCAAACTAGCTGTGTTAGTAGGACCAAATAAGTCAATATACAGAAGCTCTAATGGTCTGTGAGTTGTGACAACATTCTTGGATTGAAAACTTAATTTTGTTTGCTTGCCCCTTTGGCATGCTTCACGTACCATATCTTTTTCAAATATAATTTTTGGTAAGCCTCTATCAGGATCATGTTTCAACAGTTTTGAAATAGTTTTCATGTTGACATTACCAACTCTTTTATGCCATAATCATTTTTCATTTTTCAAAGAAAGAAAGCATTCAGCATTTTGACTTGAGAGGTCTTCTAAGTCAACACAGTACACATTTTTGTCTCTCTTGGCTGAAAAGAGGATTTTGCCATTGTTTCATTTTCTCACAATGCATTTTATAAGTTCAAACATTACGTCATAGCCATTGTCACAGAACTGACTTATGCTAAGAAGGTTATGTTTTAACCCTTTCACATAATACACATCATTGACAATGGTAGAGTTTGTCTTACCAACTTTACCTATGCCAACAATCCTTGCCTTGCTGTTGTCACCAAATATGACTTCACCACCATCTCTTGCTTCAAGTGACAGGAACTTGCTTCTGTCTCCTATCATGTGCCTTGAACACCCACTGTCTAGGTACCATATTTGCTTCCTTTTCTTTCTTATCATATACATCTACATGAGAAGCAGCTTCGAACTTAAGTACCCAAACTTTCTTGGATCCTCTTGGGTTAGTGGCATAAATCTTAGGTGGTTTGTTTTTGTAAACACAAGATGATGCCTTATGACCAATTTTATTGCAACAAAAACAAGCTACATTAGATTTCTTAGCAGGCACAAAGAAATGTTTATAACATTTTTTTTGACAGCTTTCTTATATCCTAGACTAACTTTGTCAAAAGAACATCTTTGACTTCTAAGAAGTTTCTTAAGATTTTTAGTGCCATTAACAAACTTGGCTAAGTCTTTAGTTAGCTCCTCAACTTTCTCCTTCAACTCTCTTGTTTCATTTGATACTTGAGAAAGTTGTTGAGAGAAGGGTTAAGAAGAGTTAACTGCTTTCATCTTAGAAGAGGCAGTCAAATTAGCATTCAACTTTAATAAATTTTCATTTTCCTTATTCAAAGCATCTTTCTCAACTTTTAAAATTTCATTTTCTTTCCAAGTTTGAGAAAACTTTTTCTTCAAAGTTGTATATTTTTCAATGATGATGTTTGAATCAGACTACAGTTCATCAAAAGCATTTTCAAGTTCATCATAAGAAAGTTGAGAAGGTTCAGAATTTGATAACTCATCATCAGTCTCAACTTCTTGTTTATTTGCTACTAGACAAAGGTTGGCTGTTTCTTTTTTATCATCATCATCTGATGAATTTTCATCAAGATCCTCCCATGTAGCCATCATTCCTTTCTTCTTGAAGAATTTCTTTAGAGATTTCTTCAACAGGGGATATTCAGTCCTGATGTGACCAGGTTTCTTGTACTCATAGCATATGACCTGTCCTTTGCTACTACTAGAGTCACCCTTCAAGAGTTCTTTCTTTGACTAGGAGTTCTTCTTTCCTCTGCCTTTCTCAACATTCTCTAAATTTCTTTTTAGATGAATGTTAACTCATCTCCATTAGAGATATCTTCATCTTCATCACTTTCATCATCTGAACTCATTGTGGCGTCTAGTGCTGAAGGTTGAGAAGGTTGCTTGTTGTGACCTTTTTGAACTGTCTTCAGAGCAATAGACTTTCCTTTTCTTAGAATTTTATCATTCATTTCTGCTAGTTCTTGCTCATGAACTTTCAGTGATCCAAACAGCTCATCAAGCTTCAAAGTTGAGAGATCTTTGGCTTTTTGGATTGCTATAACCTTGGGTCTCCATACTTTAGGTAAGCTTCTGAGAAGCTTTCTCACATGTTTTTAATTTGTGTATGTCTTTCCAAGTAACTTTAGGTCATTCACAATGATTGTGAATCTTGCAAACATCTCATCTATTATCTCATGCTCTTGCATTTTGAATAATTCATATTGATGAACCAGCATGCTAACTTTCACTTCTTTGACTTGTCTTATTCTTTCATGAGTTACCATCAAGATATCCCATATTTTCTTTATAGTGCTGCAATCAGTTATCTTGTCATACTCATTTATGCTCAATGCACAAGTTAAATAGAACTTAGCCTTGGAGTTCAATATGCATTTATTGTTTTCATCTTCTGTCTGTGTATCTATTGGCTTTTCTTCAGTTCTTCCATCATCATATGTGGTTGTAGGGATGAAGGGACCATTTTTAATAATTTCCCTAAGATCAATGTACTGAGATTCTATAAAATAACCATATACGATCCTTTCAATAGTAGTAGTCTCTTCCATCAAAGGCAGGTAGTCTATTTGTAAAGGAACCTTCAGGTGTGTACGCACTTATTTGTTGGTTTGCCATGCTTCCTTCCAAATCTATGTCCTCTCATGGTGTTAGACGTGCTCAACCAGAGGCTGAGCTCTGATACCAATTGAGTTAGTAAAAGCACAAGAAGGGGGTTGAATTGTGCTCCTTTGAATTTTGAGATTCATTGCAAGCACAATCACCTTTCTCAAAACTTTCTCAAGTATAAATACTTGGAGTTGAGAAAATTCAAATACAACATAGGTTAGAGTTGAGAAGGTTCAACTTTCTCAAATAATCCCAAATATACAGTATTGATGCAACTCAGTTCCAAATATCTTTCAAAAACAAGTATTGAAATTTATAAATCAAATTTAATACTTTAAAAATGATTTATATCTGATTTAAACTAGCAGAATCTTAAGTTTCAAAACTTGAAGAGGTTGAGTTGATTTCAAAGAAATATATAAACTTTGGTTCAAACAAAAACATTCAATGAGCTTAAAATAGATGCAGAATTAAAACTAAAGTAAGAGATAAGGCATAAGAGAGCTAAACAAAGAGATTTATACTGGTTCACCCCAAATTACGTCTTATACATGAATATTCTTTCTTCAACACTAGCCTCTCCAAGTTAGAAAATAAGTAGTCTTTCTTTAATACTAGCTTCTCTAAGCTAGACAAACACTGTAGTGACTAGCAAAACCTGCTAGCTTACTTTTGATCTCATAAGATCAGGTATTACAGTAAGTGTTTTGTATTGAGTTGTTCTCAAAAACAATCAAGGCGTGGATTTACACAAGTTACAGAGTAATGTATCTATCTACACAATGATTTAGTTAAGCTAAGCTCTCTTAGGTAGGTTTAAGATAGATGAGAAGTGTGATCTCTAAGATTCATTAAGAAACTTTTCACTTTAAGCCTTGCAAGATCTTCTAACCTCTGAAAGTTTGAGTTTGAAGCTTTATATACTTTTCAAAAACTAGACGTTGGAGCTTTGGAGTAGTCTATTATCCTTTGGATAAATACTAGCCGTTATTACAACTAATTTTTGGATGACTCAGCATTCTGGTACATTTTATCTACTAATAACTTGAGAAGGTTCAGCGTGACTCTTGTCAACTCCAACTCTCTCAACTAACTTTCTCAAGTCTTGACTCTTCTCATATTGATTTCTCTTGACTTGTTTGTTGTTGTCTTGTCACAATATGTAAAAAAATCTTGCTATTTGAATGTCTTTCAGGCTTTTAATCTTATCTTCATGAGATCTTCAAGCTCTATCATATTCAGTCTTGATCTTTCTCAAGTCCTAAATGCTGGCTTCTAAGATCAACTTTCTCAAGTCTTCGTTGAGTCTTTTTATTATATTTTGGTAATCCTCCAGTCATCCAATGATCTTTTTCATCAATAATCTTAAGGTCTTCATATCAAAGCTTTAAAGAAAATCTCATAAGAACACATTAATCCACTTAAGAATGTTAGAGCAATGAATCAACATTTTAATATAGTTTATTAATCATCTAAACAAATATAAAGGATTAACTTAAGAGGGCTTTGGAGTTTTCAAACTCCCTTACAACAAAGTCTAGCATACTTTCCTCTTGTCTGAGACAGAGTAGTATAGTCAACACGCACAGTCTTACTAATACGGTTACCTATCACCTTTAGCATAAAAGCATCATAGTATTCAAAAGGGATATCTGGTAGTCTAACCCAAACTGCCACCTTCTTCAACGAATCCAATGCAGGGTCAAAATTTGGTTTCCATTCACGAATGGTTAAATAATGATCATATATCAGGACCTTCAGTGAGTGCATAATCATAATCTAGTTCGCTGGTAAACTTTACCAAAAAGAATTCATTTCCCAAATGTCTCTATTTTATTTTAGCAGGTAATTAGTGATATAAATATATTACGTCGCGAATTAGTGACTTGCATTATGCTAAAGAACATTCCATGGCTAATCAAATATTAGCTACTTTCAATATTTGATAGATTATTGTTTTTGTATATCTTAGTAATGTTAACATTTTTTTTATTTTCATTCTTTTTTACAATTTCATGTGACAGATTTGGGATTCCCAGCAGAACCAAGGCACTCTTCCTCAACTAGTCACAAACCCCAAAGTTATAGACAACCTTCTCCTCATACATCCCACCCATCAAACTTAGATGTGATCATCTAAGTTATATGTTTTAAGTTAGAATATTTGCTTATTGGAACATGATAGATAAAAATATGTTATGCATTTACTTCTTATGTAATACTTTGTTGGTTTCTATTATTAGAATATTTTATACATTTGATGTTATTTTATTTCTTATTTAATGAATGACTTTGATGTTATATAAATTTTCTCTCATTTTCATATTTGTATGTAATAAAATAATAACTCTATTTAGATGAAAGGCTAGCTATAATAATAGAAATACAAACAAATTATCAAAAGAAAAAATTTACGTTCAAATAATTGCTGCTGTAAAAAATTGTAAGAAAAAATAATCACAAAAATACTATAAATTTTCTATGGCGGTTAAGAATTGCTGTCAAATAACATAAAATAATTTAAAACATTTCACGGTGGTTGGAAAATTATCACAATATTATGCGGCGATTCAAAACCGTCGCCAAAAAGCATAATAAAAATCCTTAAAAAAAATGTTCTCCAAAAATCATGTGAAAAAATCCTTCAAAAATTTTTGCGGTGGTTTACAATTGCCTCCAATAATCATGTGAAAAAAATACTTGAAAACTTTTTGCAGCAATTTACAACTGCCGCCAAAAACCTATGGAAAAAATTACGTGATTTTATCATGGCAATTACCGATCGTCGCCAAATAACATGTCACATAGTCTTGGAAATATATCACTGCAGTTTAAAACTGCCATTAAATGGGAGGAGATGAACCAATGCAGTAAATTTCACAACGGTTATGCTAGCCGTTACGAAAAACCACTGCTGTATGTCCTCCCCACGATAGTAACTACAGTGGTTTATGAACCGCTGGTAGAGGAAATTGGCAGCGGTTTAAACCACTGCAAAAAATCTCTTTTGTTGTAGTGTGGGATTAGATGCAGGATATTTTATAAACTAATCCGATAAATTCTTGTAGTGTGGGTTATTTCTTGTTTGAATAAGCTTAATTTCAACTTATTTGAGTTTATTTATTGCCATACATATTCATGAATCCTTTTGGTCAAGATTTTGAAACTCATAGTTTTTTTAGCTTATTTTCATAAGTTAGAAATTGAAGTTTATAAAAATAAAACTTTTACAAAATTCACAAACAGTTTAGACGGTAGTTGCTTTTATAATTTTATGATTAACTTTGATAAATGATCAAAGTTCTATTTTTGAGAGAGTGATTGTCAAAGTGTCTATCTAAACGCTATTCCATTAATTATTTTAGATAGTCTTTATGATAGCATAATATATTTATCAAGTTCTATTTGAATGACTACTTATCTAAAGTTTTTACTTAAATATGCATGATTAATGTTTTCTCTCTTCTTTCGTGAAAATTGAAGGCTCCTGAGTCATTGTTCTTCAACTTGGATGATTGAGATTGTGATCAAAGCTATGTAGCTTGCTTAGAAAATTTGCTAACAGTAGCTGATTGTGTTTCTTGAGCTCTTCCTATTGTTATTATATTCATCTTTTGATGAATTTCAGCCTGTGTAGGTTACCTTTTTTTTGTTGCAAGTGAGTTGAATGTGTAATAACCTAGTTTTGTATAGGCAAGTAATATTGTGTTTGGTCACTCTCGAGTGGCCATGAGCTTATAAGATTAACTTGTGAACCACTTTACCTTATTCTTTGAGTTTCTTAAGTTAAACATACCTTACGGACTTGATTTAAAGCCATTTAAACATTGCTGATGACACCTTGTCTATGTGAGTCTTAAAAATTATTTTATGTATGAAATAAACACCTATATGAAGGGCTATGTGAAAATATGTATATATTTTCTTGAATGCAAAATTTGCAATAATTGATCCTTAAATATTATAGAATTGAAAAATGACTATTAATGAAATTGAGAACCTTTAACCTATCCACATATTTTAAAGTTGTAATTTTTGTAAATTTGAACTAAAATCCAAGTTTTGACTTTTGAATATTGTTAAGAATTTTTATTTTTTGATATTTTTATTGAATTCAAATTAGAGATATTTCCTTATCTACATTTATGTTTTAAAGTTAATTCAGAATATAAAATAAGTGAAGATATTAACTTAAATTATAAATAAATAGTGTGCTGGGAAGGCTTGCATGTTGAATAGGCTTAGGACCACCCACTTAGACCCTTGATACTTTTGACCAACCTTCCAGGTAGTGGATGTTGGGATTTGAGTGAGATCCAAGCTACCCACTCATTCCGTTTTGCATTCTTGGCTTCTAAGGTAATCCTAAGGCTTATAACTTAATTTATTTCATAGATTGAAGTAGATACTACAGCAGGTACATAGATTTGAGGATATTCTTGTTAAGCCCCAGGGTTTGATTTGGGACTTTCTATTACAGAAGTTACATTGGGTTAATACTAGGTTCTAAACAATGATTCTTGTTGTGGATGTTCCATATATGGTCATAGATTCATTAGAGACTCATCCCATTGTTGGCACATAGGCCTTGGACTCACTTGATTTTGCTTGCATTATAAGTAGATGATATACTTTATAACTTGTTTTATGCTTTCAATGTTCTGTCGATATGTTTATTTCTAATTAATGTTCTAACCATGAAAGTTTAGAAATTAATTTGATTGCATTACTACAAAATTTTCAGCAAGCTTAAAGGTTCTTTTTTTTTTTATGAAGAATACTTAGAAAACTTATTTTATATCATATGTTATTAGGACTTAGTAAATTCTCCGGACAAGCACCTTTGAAAATCCTATTTGATAAGGAACATAGTTTTCAAAAATACTTTTAGAGTGATAAATTTGTATCACTTATGAAAAAGAATATTGATAATGGATTGTCTATGGATAATTCTTTATGAAACGATATTTGATACATGTAAAAATTTAGAATATGATATGTGCATTTAGACTATGGAAAGTAAGATTCCTTCCAAAGTATGATTTCTTTGGAAGGAATCTTTGAAAGGATATTGCAGCTAATAACAATAGATATCAGCCATGGTACGTCATGTATGAATATCCTACTTAACAGGGGTGGTGCTAACCCGGTTATTCGACCTTCAAGATTGGTATTGATTCCCTAACTAACAGAGATAGTGTTAACTTGACAAGTTAGTTGACATGGTTATTATTGGTAAGGCCCCAGGTTGGTGGGCATCTATTGATTCTGGATTTGAGACCTTCTTCCTTAAACCATTGCTTTGTTAGAGGTAATTGTTGGTTATTCACTTCTTCCCATCACAAGCACCTATGTAAGGAAGAAAGAATTCTTATATATTCTTAAATAGTACACAAATTTAATAAAATAAGTAGTTGAAAAAAGGAACGTGTGCACTCAGATTAAATATATATTTATATTATATAATAAAATTTAGATAAAATTTAAATAAAATTTAGTTCGTTGAAAATATTAATTTCAAAGTACATAAGTATTTTTCATAAGAAAGGAGGATAGGTGATTTAATAAAAAATCAATACTCTAACATCATCTTCACACTCTCATTTTAAAGACTGAAGTGGTATTAGCTGAGCTTTAAGTTGCTAGCGGATTTAACTTGTACACTATTTTACATTATAATTTTGAATAAAAGTATTCTTAAATTTTCTTTTTAAAAGTTTTAAATTTAGATTCAGGCTTCATGCCCAATCTTGGGCCCTTTCCTCAAATATTTAGGGTAGATAGCGAACCCATATTCCAAACAATATTCGAGTGAAGCTCCGTTCAATACGTTTTTAAACCCCACAAAATAGTTTGACCCGAACATGAGTAGCCCATCTCGTGATTACATCTACATTAACTTTAAGACTTCTCTCTTGCATCAAAATTAAAGAACGAAAGAAAGAAACGCCAATAATGCCATTTACATAAAAGTTAAAATAAATAATTCGCCACTATAACTTTATTTAATTTAAATTTTAATTATTATAAATTATTTTTTTAAATATTAATTTTTATAATTTTATTTATTTAAATTTTATTTTTACTATTAAAGTATTAGTTCTTATATTTTATATTCATTTAAGTTTTAGCCCTTATATTTTTTATTTATTAAGATATTAGTCCTTATTTTTTACAAAAATTTTATTTTTATAATTTTTAATTATTAAGATATTAGTTCTTTAAAGATCAAAATCTAAATTAATAAAACTATAGATATTGATATTAAAACAAAACAATTGCAAAGGTTAAAATTTAAATCAAATGAAACTATAAAGATTAATTATTTATTTTAATTTTATAAAAATTTATAAAATGATCCACTAAGCCACTGTGTGAAATTTCAAAATTTAGATTAGAGTAGCTTCTCTCAAGTCATAATTAATTTACGCACTATGTCTACCTCAAGAAACTCTATAGATGTCTATGGACTCTGAAATTTTTTCATTTGAATTCATGTATTTTTTATACTATAAATAAGTAACTTTTATCAATAAAAAATAACTTTTGTTAAAAATTAATTATCAAGAACAATAACAAGGTTACCACGTATAATATAGTCTTAAATTAGTTTAAATAACCGAATGATATTATCATTACAATAAATTTTTTATCAATAAATTTATTATTTAAAACTATCCCTATTCTTTCTGTGCGAAAAAAGTTAAATTACATATGTTAATCCTTTAACAAGAAAGTGTTGGGCATATATAATAGTAAGCGAGCTGTTAAAAAAATTAAAATTAAAATTTTAGAAGAAGTATTTATTGTGTAAATTTCTTGCATTCCAAAAGTTAGTCTCGTAACAAATATCGATAAGAGAGAATGTCCAAAACAAAAATGTTTAACCTCTTTCCTCGTAATATAGGTCATCACCCTCGTTCCATTTACGTCCAAGCAGAGTCATTTGAAGACAAGGTTTGAAAGATGGGTATATTTTAGTGGAGACAGCTATGCTAGCTATGTGGAAGTCCATTATACCGACCTGGACCTTAGTAGGAAGGCCCCATTCCGTCACATCTCCAACTGTTTCAGTTAAAAAAAATGGTTGCAAATTTAGATAGGGATACATTGTGATAAACCAAAGCAAAGATAAAGGGAACGAAAAAGAAGGAATATTATTGTTTTTTTATGTCTTATCCAACTTCATCAATCTGCAGCCTTTTTGCACTAAATGATGGCAAAAGCCACGTCACTCTAAACCCAGACACAGTTGAAGATAAAAAGAAGGAGGAGGCCAAAAGAAAAAAAAAGGCCAAGAAAACCATTTAAAGCAGAAACTTGGAGACCCATCTAGATGCCAAATGTGCCCATGAAAACATAAAGTTACGTTCCCTCAACCTCAATACCAAGTCACTGAGTTAAGTGTCGACAAAATTGGACGGATTTGCCGACCCCTTTCTTCTCCCTAATGGTGGTTTGAGATAAGGCAGATTCATGATGATGTTGTGAATAAAATCCAGCTATTCATTTGGCAACGAATGTCTAGGGGTATCCCTTTTGGCAAAGTGCAAACCGTGCGTCCCATCCACTAGTGGATTCATAATCAATTCACTTAGAATCTATTTGATAAGATGGAAAGGAAAACAATGAAATTTTCTTATTTGGTAAAAAATGTTATTATTTTTATTTTTAAAATATTTATTCTATTTTACATTTTATTCTCACTTTTTTTCTATTTTCTTCATTTTCATGATACCAAACACGTACTTAATATATTTACATTATTTATTTCTAAAGTCTCACTTAACCTATGGTTCGCAAGTTAAAGAAAAAACTACATATCCATGCGATACCAAAACCACTCTTTTTCTAGTTAGATCTTGGGGATTCAAACCTCATTGATGCCTTTCCTTTTGAAGGAAAAGGGTTTCCGGTCATTAAGGAAAAATCACTTTCTTTTTTCATTTTACTCATAGGCAAATGAAACATGGACCAGCATGTAGATGAATTATAATGATATTCTGTAAACAAAAAAAAAATTATAATGATATTATCATATTCGTTAATTTACAATAAGTACTACTGTATGTATAAATCTAGGTCAACTAATTTACAACAAGCACTAATCAATTGCTATAACAACTCAACGTGCACTATAATACCTAAGAGTGTATGTGGATTGGGTTGTGTTGGGTTGGATTGGATTTAAGATATTTTTGCACCCAATCCACTTATCAAAGTAATAGGCTGGGTTAGGTCGCGTTAGAGACTTTTTTTTCCAAAATCCAAACCAATCTAACCCGCACATGAATAGGTTGGATTAGGTTAAATCCGTAGGTCAAACATATATTTAAAAAAATTATTTATTAAAATAAATATCGAAATCAATACGAAATTAAAAATTTATCGCATATCATGATAAATAACTTAATTAGTCTAAAAAACTGACATAAAAAATCTCTAATGAATTAAAAGTCAAATATAATAAGTCACAAATTATAAACATAACGTAACAAGTCTTAATCTTAAATATAAGAAATATTAATACAAGTATCAAAAGTTCAGTACAATAAATCGCATAAGATCTAAGATATAAGAAAAGAAGAAATATTAAGTTTAGTATGCTAAATATTAAAAAATAACATAATTTTTTTATTAAAAAATGAGTTAAGTTGGATTGAATGAATTAGAATTTTTTTAATTTGCAACCCAACCTATTATCATCAGATTAAAAATTTTTAAACTTAACTCAACTCGCGAACTGAGTCCAACCCATTAATTATGAGTTGCATTGGTTAAAACTCACAAATTGATAAGTTGACCTAACCTAATGAATACTCCTAATAATACCTAGTCATAATCATATACATTGATGCAACATTGGATAAAAAATTATTATTATAAAAAATTATTGCCTTTCCATTTTGTTTTTGCTTTCTATAGATAAAAGACCATAAACAATTGACGAAACCGGCAGGAAATTGAATAATTTATAAGAGAAAGTATTATGGTAGTGTACTTTTTTTTTTTACTTTAAATTTGTTTTGGTGTTAGAAGGTTTCTTTCTCATATTTTCCAATCATTAAAGCGCCACGAAAAGGTAGATTTGAAAGATAAACCAGCAAATTAACGGAAAGAGTATGTCGACAAAAGGGGGGGTTGCGTATCCAATGATGACTAGACATTAAAAAAAAAAAAACCAACTTTATATGAATAGATATTGGATATATATAATGCTACCAACCAATAAAGAAAAGATAGATGCCAAATCAAAACCTTTATTAACGAACGCTAGATTAACTATTTAACACTTATACCTCACATAAAAAAAAAAAAAAAACACTTATACAGTCTCTTTCTAGTACATTGGATCTACATTAACGTTATTTTATTTCTGAGGTAGTTTTGCTAGTTGGCCGCTAACCGAAGGTTCTTGAGGCTTATAAATAGTTGGTTGTAGTAATTAATATATTGTATTTATAGAGACATAAATAAAATTTAAAATTTAAATTTAATATTTGAAAAAAAATTTAACTATTATGCTTTTAATTTGAAGAAATAAGAATTTTTTAACCCCCTTTTTCTTTAAAATAAGAAAAGAAAAGAAAAGACTCCACTCTTGAGAGCAAACTTGCAACCCCAGTTGATTTTGCTGCGGAAAAAAGAAATGTCAAATCCTCTCTTCTAGAATGTAGAGTATATTTTATTGAATAAATACAAATTAAATTATTTACAGAAATAAAAATAAACTGACTAGTTTCACATAAGTTTATAAAATTTAATTAATTATATTATAATTTTTTATTAAACATTATTAATTTTTTACAAATGTGATAATTTTCTTATAATAACAATAACAACAACAACAACAACAACAACAACAACAACAACAACAACAACAACAACAACAACAATAATAATAATAATAATAATAATAATAATAATAATAATAATAATAATAATCTATACTATTATATAACAGAGATTGATGAGTTTCGTATTCAATTTTTATTATTCTAAAAATATTATTACTTAAAATCACCTTAAACTAATTTTCAAAAAAAATTACCTTAATTAGTTTCAAGGCATTTTAAAAACAGTTTTTAATAATCTTTTAATAAAAAATATAAATTGAAAGGCGCATTAGTGCTTCGCAATATGCTAGTAACAATAATAATAATAATAATAATAATAATGCTCAAAACTTAGATAAGGCACTTGTTAAAAAGGTTTCTTAGTCACTACACTAATTAAGAGATTACTCTTATAATAATGTCAATAGGAATACCTAATCAAAGACTAAATAATAATAATAATAATAATTTATATCTATATATCTATACTTCTATACTATTACATAAAGGAAATTCCTCTCTTTGGTGTCAAATTTTCAGTTTCCTAAAAAACCATTAAAAACTAATTAAACCTAAATTAAAAAAGGATAAAATTGTAAACTAAAATATTTTTATGATAACTATATTCTATTCTATAGTTAACTCTTTTTAAATACAGATAATTATCTTCTTTTTATATACACTATTATAACTAACTTTAATATATTTTAATTTTCTAAAAAATTAAAAATTATATTAATTTAAATAATTAATTTATAAAGGAATTTCTCTCTTTGGTTTCAAATTTTCAGTTTCTTAAAAAATTATTAAAAAATAATTAAACCTAAATTAAAAAAATATAAAATTATAAATTCAAATATTTTTAGGATAACTATATTCTATAGTTAACTCCTTTTAAATACAAATAATTATCTTCTTTTTATATATACTATCTTAACTAGCTTTAAATATATTTTAGTTTTTTAGAAAATAAAAAATTATATTAATTTAAATAATTAATTTATAATTTTAATAATTTATAAAATAATTATATAATAAATTGTCAAAGCAAGTGGGGAAGAACTTAAAGCAGACATTCACTCAATGTTTGGCGACAATACTTCAGTATTCGAAGCAAGTAACAGACATTAAATTAATCAATATTTGGCGACACACTGCTGAAGTGATTTGGAAAAGCAAGTGGGAAAAGATTGAAGATTGGAATTCAAATATTTGAAATGGTGGCAGTTAAGCTGTGCAACAGTTATCCAAATATCGACAAAGTTTGGGGAAAAAATGGACATGAGGGGGTAGTTGTCATTTTTAAATTAAAATATACGGGTCATAATTTTAGAATTAGTAGTGGACACATGTTCTACTCTTGGAACTTTAACAGATACATTTTAGGCCTATAAATAAGTGGCACTAGGCCACAAGGAAAGGGTCTTGAAATTCAAACACTCCTCACCACATAGCATGAAATGAGTCCCTCAAGCACCATCTTTTCTTCCCATTGTTTACATTCCATTTATTTACATTCTGCAAGTTTAATTCCTGATTCTTATTTCTTTCCTCTTGTTTTCATTTCCTTGCAATTATGTTCAAATTGCTTGATCATGCTCATTGATGTTCTTTCATCTACTGCATTTGTGTACACTTATTGAATCGAAAACTTTTAACATTGTTATTTTGAGACATTGATAAGAAACAGATAATTCTATACTTGACGAAACAGTTCCCACTACTAGATTGCTTACATGGACCAGACAATTTTCTTAATAAATAGAGGTATTCTCACATCTTTCGAGCGTAAGAATAATCACTGCTCGACAAGAATATACTGAGATTAGATGTGTTCGCTATTTGGTTTGATTCGAATTTGAGGAGAAAAGTCATTTAAACCAAAGCAAATCAAATCAACCATAATTAGTTAAATCGGTTTTTTTATAAGTACTTTCTTCTTTAAAAAAAATTATACCTAACTTCGTTTTTTCTTTTCATAACTTAATTAATAACATATTTGTCTAGAAATCTTAAGGAAAACATCATTAGATAAATATAGATAACAAATTAGCCTAACATTTTCATCGAAAGAACTATAAATTAAAATTTAATCATTTATAAGTATATAAATTATAAAAAGATATATAAAATTATATGAGTTCGATTTAGTTTAGTTCAGTTTTATAAATGAAAATTGAAACCAAACCGAAATGATTGGTTTTCATAAAATGAGAACTGAACAAAACCAAAATTAATTAGTTTTATTCAGTTTTTGATTTTTGGTTTTAATTTTTTATTTAAATCAATTTGGTTTAATTATGAACACCCCTAATTAAGGCATTTCATTCCCTCAAAATGTTATCCAGTGAGATCAAATCCTACATATTAAAGGTGAAGCTCATTCCAATGTGACTCCAACTTGCTTACCATTAAGCCACTTATGGGTATGTATAACTAGCTAGTTTCTATAACTAGCAAAGTTAGTGATATAATATTATATAGGCTTATAAAGTATTCTTATAATAATAGGATCTAAAAATACAAATAAATTTAAATATAACTACTAGACTTTATAACCCATCATATATAATAAAACTTGTGTTTATCAAAGCTTTTATTGATAGTTGAGTATTTTAATAATATGATAAGTTTTCATTGAATATCTTTCTGTGACCAATTTTAATTTACAGCTTATCATTTATTGTAGTTTGACAGATGCGAAAATGTTTCGAAAGATATTATTTATATTAATTAATTCATGTTTTCTGAAAAATAGTTTTGTTTTTTAAAAAAAGAACATATACTTTAAAGGTGAGACATTTGCTATATTTGATGCAAAGAATAAATTTCATAAAATAAGAATATGAATGAGAATGTGAATTAATAAACTGGAGTGAGAATCCTATTTTAATTTCATAATTTGGTACAAGAAGATACAATGTAGAATAAAAAATAATTCCAAAATTTAGTGTATGGGATATAACATAAAATGTAATTCAAATTGATGTAAATGATATAACTATCCTTAATGAGAAAAATCAAAAAATTAATTTTTTTTCTTTTATATCATATATTTATTTGCATTTTTTTGAAACAATATTTAAGGTTAATTTTACAACTTGATAACATTTTTTTTTCTTTTCATCAATTTTAAACGCACAACAATAGCCTCACTCTTAATAACATTATATTAATTCATATTGTTCTTGATAATAGATTATAGAAGGGAAATCCTTGTCATTCTGTAAATAAAATGAAAGTGTAATAGGTAAATAATGTAGAATCTTATTCCACAAAAACATAAAATTCCAATCTCACCAATTTTTTAAGAAATGTGAGTTCACATATTTATGAAACAAAATTAAAAATAAAAATCTTATTTCATTTTTTTTTCACTAATACGATCCATTGTAGACTAACAATTGAATCCATCACACTATAAACATAACATTTGACAATATTAAGGAATATATCCTTTTAATTACTACTTATACCTTATAAAATTTGGGGTGTGACAATTGTATAAAAAATAAAACAAAAACCCATTTGTGCTAATTCAGTGTTCAAATTTGTTTTTTTAAATTATTTTAATTCTTAGATGAGATTAATTTAACTTTTTTAAAGACTTTGCACAGCAAAAGTGTTAAAAAAGAAAAAAGTAAATGATGCTAGTGCTACACGTTATCTTACTTTCTTTTTTTTTTTCTGGGTAGACAAAGATGCTAGTTCTACACGCGTCAATTCAAACATAAACATGAGGTGTCAAAAGTGAAACCGCCCACGCACGTGGCAAGGAATTAGAGGAATCAACAAGAAAGGGTAATTCCGTTGGTCCACCTATGTACGTAACTTTAACCGAAAGTGCAATTTATGGTTGATTTGGTTTGTGGTAGTTATTATGGTTTCCGAGTTTCTGATGCCATTCCCTTTGCATCAAAGAAGAATATGTGTGGATATCAATGTTCCAAATCCGAATCAAAAGCCGCTTTGCTTATTTCTTCCAATGCTTTAACGCCACACACGTTCAAAATTTGGATCCCTTCATAAATACTATATACATTTTAAAAGACAAAACACAAATCTGCGCCACATGCAAAAAAATTGCACGTAAACGGCATTACTCTTGAAAGAAAAAGAAAATCCATGTTGCTCGATTTGATTCTGAGCTAGGCTTCAAAGTCAGCTGAGTTACTTCTAAGTTGGCCGGTGTATATACTCTCTTATATTTTTTTTGAAAAAAGTAAAAAGAAGTTTTTATTTTTTAAAAAATTTTAAATGGTGATTTTAAAATTTAAACTTTGTTGGTATTTTTAAAATTATAATGCGTTAATCTATGAGACTAACCATTTGCAGCCTTGCAGGTTATATATATATGGTAATTAATTTTCATTATTACTCTTATGCAGATTTTTTAAAAATAAATAAAATGATTTTTGGTAAAAAAAATTATTAAGACAATAAAAGTAAACGACTATACCATCGGTTTGTGATAAAATTACGAATTCATCCCCGTAATATTAAAAGAGCAGCAGAAGCGTATCTGTTTTTTTTTTTTATTGGCTTGCAGTAGAAGCGTATCTAAACCCAAGAGGAATTGCCCAAACGAAGAGGAGAAGCAATGCTTGGTTGTCACAATGGCTTTTTTACTGCTTGCTAGCGGAGAAAGTAGGGGTATTCGTAATTTAGTTTGATTCAATTTCACAATAAAAAATTATTTTAATTAAATTAAACATTTTTTTATATTTAAAATTAATCGATTTTGTTTTAATTAAAAAATCAAATCACTAAATCAATTTAGTCTGATTTGATGTAAATAATTTTTTGTTAAATATTTTTTTAAAAAAACTATATTATTCAACTAAACTTTTTTTTTCATACTCCAATTAATAATAAATTAACATAAAAATGTTAATAAAAATATAATCAAATAGGTATAAACAACAAATTAATTTAAATATTTTATAAAAATAATAATAAATTAAAATTTAATCATTTACAAGTAGGTAATTATAAAAATGTATATAAAAAATTAAATGAGTTTGGTTTGATTTGATTTAGTTTAGTTTTATAAATAAAAATCAAAACTAAATCAAACCAATTAGTTTGTGTAAGAAAAAAAACCAAACTAAACTAATTAATTTCAGTTTTGTTCGAGTTTTGATTTGATCTTTTCATTTAGATCAATTTAATTTGGTTATGAACACTCCTAATAAAAAACTGATACAAAAATAACACATAAGAGATATGATGGATAATTTTAGGCGTATATGAACATACATGATTTTCAAAAAAAAAAAAAACGGAAGCCTATTTTTGATAAATTAGTTTATCTAACTGTTAATTAGGCTAGAGAGATAAGTCACTTGATATAACTGTTAGTCTCAGGTGAGCAATGATGATACAAGACTTTCTTTCCATCTTTAAGAAATCATACATGTGATGTTTTGACCACTTGCATGTTTTTTATGTTTGATTGATTATTAGTATTTAATTAGTCGGTCAACAAGTTATGTCTTAAATATATAAGAAAATTAGTAAGAGGATTGTATTAATTGTTTTGAAGGATACAGTGTTAATGTTTATTTAAAGAGAATTTCAGACAAAAAAATCTATTAGGGATATAAAATCATTTATTTTATTTTTTTAAAATAATTAATTTATAATATAATATCAAAATTCAATTCTTATTAACCATAAATGACTCAATATCTCTGCCATTCTTAAATGTTTTTTATGTTCTACGTCATTCGAAGGGGCAGCATTGGATTCTTGACGGTGGATACGCAAGACATATGGCCAGGGATCACATATCCTTTCATGTTTCTTTCGGGCACCTTTTAAAGATGCATGATATATATATAATGGAATAAGTATCTTAAAATTTACTTTTTGGAATAAGTAGATTTCATATCGGTAACAGCTCCTCTTTCTTCATTAATGATGATGTATACTTAATTAATGGATTAAATCATTAAAGTAAAATTTACAAAATATTAATTTTATATTATTTAAATCAAGAATTGACCTATTTTTCACACACACACACAAACAAAAGACTAATCCTTGCAAAAAAGGGACAAAAAAAAGTATAAAAAGTGATCTACCGAGTTTGATGTACAAACCAAGAAACCATGCTAAAATAACAGTAGAGCAACTAAGCCCCAAAAATATTGATCCACACACGATCAACATCTGTTTAATGGTGAGCTAATTTTGAGAAGATTTAGACGATCTTTCTATAGTCGTGATTCAAAATCAACCATCATGCAAGAATTTAGCTAAATATTCAAAAAGTTAACATGAACGAAAAATAAAATAAACCACATTCTGTTCATATTTCATTATTACTTGAATTTGACTTTTAAGTTTTCTTGTAAGTCATTTGTAAGTGCTCAATAAAATGAAGGCATATATTGACTTTAAACTAGGATGGGCTTTTCTTTGAATTTAAATTTTGGTATACCAAAATAAAAAAAAAAAATAAAAGATCCAAAAGAGTGTCAAAACATAATATTTACCGTTTGATCATATATTTGTAATTAATTAGTTAAATTTTATAAAGTTTATGTGTATAAGATTAATATATAAGAAGTTATTAAATAATATATAGTATGCTAATTCTTGTAATATTGAAAAAGAAGCTAACCTCTGTATCTATAACAATTTAATGAGGCTTATTTTAAGGGGTTCCACGGCTGATATATATCAGTTTTCAACTATATATGTACAAAAACAAGTTACAAACGTTCTGGTCCTGCAATTGGCTGTCAAGCAATACTTGATGTAAAATCATTACTTGATAGTTGACACATCATTTTTTCTTCGAACATATAATCATGAATTGCTTATACCATTTTTGACTCTTGAGGTATTTTGTTTATGGTCAAGATACTTTTAGGTTCAAAGCCCCTTTTTCTTTGTCTTGTTTGTTTCTGGTGGATACTTTTTGGACTCCAGTTCATGAACATGAACAAGTGAGTTCCCGTTTCATGACAGGCGCCAAGTGGGTCTCACTGTGGGCCGACACGCCAATGTGCGGTCACTTCCTCCCACGTGAAAACGGAGTGAGTTTCTATTCCGCTCGTGTGGGCCGTAATATGCTGCTATTCTAGTCCAATACGAACCAAAATTAGAGGTCTACCCCACCACCACTCTTCAATTAATCATTATTTGTGGTCAGGCTGATAGACTTCAAGTTTTGAAAAACCATATATGGGTTCGATCCTAAATGGGGATGAAATCCAACTCCTCCTCCTATCCCAAGATCCAAAAAAAAAAAATCATTATTTTGTAGAGGCATTCTTATGTATATTGGGTATGATACAATTTTCTAATGTTGTGATATTCATCACGTACCACATCAGTTATCTGGCCACTCTTATTTTTTTGTAGTGGAAGACATTGATAATTTATATAATTAATATGATACATATTTAATATCATAATGTAGGAAAATGATCTTAATTACACTAGTTATATCAAAGAATTTTTCTTATTTTGTGTACTTTATACTCAAAATATTCATCAATAACCACTAATGGTTGGACCTAAGCATAAATTCCAAATTTTTTTTTTATAATGGTGGCACAGAGGTTTGAACCTACGACATCTTGTAGACTACTCAAATTCCTCACTATTAGTCTATTTCTAATGAATTATTCCAAATTAATTAATACCTATACCATATTGAGTATCACTTTGATATTCATACTTTTTTTAATACTGGTATCTTAATAAATTATCAAACATTTTATTAATTGTTAATTATACATACTCCAAATATTCATTGTTAGTTATATATATTATCGATTGCTATATATGGAGCTTCATGTTTCGTATTGACTCTCCTAGCTTGCTTACTATTTCCAATTAAATATCTCAAGTTAATTAATTATAGTGAGTTTGGTTTAATTTTTGAAACCTAAAAATTATATTTTAAACAAAAGTTGTAAGAGACAGACTTTTGTCTAATTCATTATTTAAAAGTTTTTAAAAATTCAACCAACCACACACTTAGCTTGTGGAACATATTACTGACATCACTTCGCCAAAGAGGAATCGATATGTCACAATGCACAGGTAATATATATGACTTTGAAGTCCATTTCATTACATACACGTTGTAAATTAGATGAGCTAATTATAGCCAATACAATAGGTGGCTGGAATGTGTGTCTACAAATCAATTAA
The DNA here is from genome assembly GCA_019955255.1 of Castanospermum australe. Taxonomy (NCBI): domain Eukaryota; kingdom Viridiplantae; phylum Streptophyta; class Magnoliopsida; order Fabales; family Fabaceae; genus Castanospermum; species Castanospermum australe. The sequence goes on along the minus strand of NSJW01000395.1, from coordinate 75,974 downwards.
AACCTAATTTATTAGGTGCATTGCTTTTGTTTGGCACTCATTCATTAAAATGATAAGGGGAAAAGAGAAAAGCTAATCAGTTTGGTTTATATATATTCATATAGATGGGGTGCTTTTACGAAAGATGACCAGACCTCTTTTCATGTTTCGTTGGTGTTGACAATTTGTGGTCATAATGAAGTTGCGAGCCATGTGCTACTTAATCAAAAAGATAATCAAACCAAATGCCGTATAATCGCTCCAAGGAAACACAACCATAACAATAGTACTACAAAAGTCTAAAGTAAATATACATAAGAATAAGATATACACATCTTCGGCCTCGAACTGCTTAAAGCATTTCATTTGTACGATCTTGCTACGTACGTACCAAACTAGAAACATAAAAATAAGGCTCTGAACAAGATATGCCCGGTCTCTGTCCTCGCAGCATTTGGTGTCCAATTATAGTGAGAGCTGAAATTAAGTCCACGTTACGCATCGTGCATGTGATTTTGGGTTTTCCCCTTCACAGTCACAGAAACAGAATCCGCATCCTCCGAGCACCCCACGGCTTTTGTTCTCCAAAGATGGATCGGCATGGCGCATGTGCTTTGCTTCCTCTCTGCACCATTCATTCATCTGCCCCTTCCACGTTGTTGTCTTGGCTAGCTACGTGTCTGTCTAGTGTTTACCTACGCAGAGAGGGAAGAAAGAGGACATATAGAAAAGTAATGCTCTAACACAACACACGTGTGGTGTCTGGGTTTTTATTAGCACAACAACGTGTGTGACTAGAGTCTCCAACCCTCGAAAAATATTTAGATAATTATTGTTTACCATAAATACTTTATTTAATAATTTACATATATTTATAATATAATTTATTAAATTTTATTTATAATAAATATTAAATAATTTATTTAATATATACAATCCTTATTCAAGAATTTTTTTTCAACTCAAGTTAAGTACCCCATAGGCCAGGCCTACGAGTTTGATAGCGAGACACGTTGACAACACGTCGGTTCTCAACTTCTCGTGGACTTGGGGATCCGTGGATGTTTCTTGTAGGGTAGGCCGCGAACACTTTAATGTCGTCTTTCTCCATTAGAACACGCAGAAAAAGGCACGCACAGAAAGCTGGGTGCTATAGGTGTCTCAGGACCATGTTGAACCGAGATAAATAAAATATCGTAGATATACAGAAACGGTGAAAAGTTGAAAAGAGAAGAACGAAAGATGGGTTCAAGATTCATCTTGTATCTGGACGGTAAATCGAACACGTAATTGCTTTCAAGTTTGAACGGGGAATGGCGAATACAGCAGTAAAATATTGTTTTGGCTGTGTAAAAGAGGGCAAATTACTGCTACAATAATGGCTGACGGCTGAAGCTAATTGTATTAACCGTTCATTCATTTCGTTGTATATAACTTGGCTACTCACCTTCGCAACAAATTAACTCAACTTATCCCTTTCAATCAGAAAACTATACTTCTACATCAACACTTTCTGACAATTATTTTTAAGTTCGAATAAAAGTAATGATGCCATACACTCATGAAACTATTTCACAAGGTTAAGTTATAAAATAAAAATATATAAATAATTTTATATTTATAACACATTCTCTCATATAAAAAAATTTTAAATTTAAAACGTAAATAATATATATGTTCATTTTACCTAATAATAAATTTAATTTAATTATAAAGAATAAAGATAACAAAGATTAAATTCTTAGATGATGCATGTCTTGAAATAACAATATCAAGAATTTAAGTTATTAAATAAAAATATATGTATGATTTTATATCTTTAATGCATAAAGAACTCCTGTCATTGGTCTACCACAGAGTTTATGTAAGGGATGGTCACAGTCCAGACGGATGGAGAAAGAGACTAGAGATAGGTATACGAAGATATAGATCAAGAACGGCTTTAACCTCAGTTTTGCGCAGTAATGGTGAAACTCCACTCTATCCTTCATGCATAAGACTTCGTGGCACAAGCATTTCGCTAATTTTGGAGAAAAAGGAAATGTTTTCTAATATATATATTCTTGCATGATAAAATTGTAAATTCTGGACTCGGTTTGCACAAATCCAAGCATAGTAACAATCATAAATATCAATTAAAGTAATTGTTTAAAAAGGAAGAGTTGGATATTAATTAGTTTTTTTTTTGGAAAAATTAAAAAGGATAGTTTTGGTTTTAAGCAAAAGGATAGTTAATTATTGATAATGACTTTTTTCTGGTCATCTTCTGTCTTTTATTTTCTACTAGCTCTTCGAAGTTCGAACTCAAAGACTTGTACGTAATTTTACTTTTATCTAGTAATAAACGAAACTCTTTGCAATTTTTCATCTTTACCTTTTTCTCAAATTTTTAAAAACTGTGCTCTGTTTTTACATTTTTTAATTCTCTCTCCTATTTTTTTTTCATCTTTTCATTTTTAAATTTATACACACATACATATAAGAAAAGATACTCCTACACTTAATTTTTATACCAAACTTCTACACCTTATTAAAAAAAAAATATTTTCTAATGTTTAAACACATTTTCTAATGCTTACTTTTTCTCTCTCTTTTTTTTTCCAATGAAAATGATATAAAAAGTTTGATGTTGAAATTAAAAGAATTAATTCGGTACTCATATATTTTTCTTGGATATTATTTTTTAAACTAATTTGTCAAATATTTATTTATTATTAATTTTATTTTATAAACTTTAAATATTTATTATAAAAAATAACGAACTACCAAATATTTTACACCTCACAAGCCAGAATAACTTTTTTTTTTTGGTATTAACCAGAATACCATTTTAACCCTATGTAGGAAGAACAAAACTTCCAAAATGCTTTTATGCTGATCTCGAATCCTGAGGCCTCCAGTTTTGACTGATAAACTATTGTGGGGAAAAGATACACATATAGATGGAAATGAAATACTTCTTTGATTTCGAATCAAATTATAATAAAAGAATTCAAAGATACTCAAAAAGCATAAACGAAGACATGCAGAGTTTTAAAAGGCCAAAGAAAGAGAATTAAGAAAGCATAGCCCTACGCTCTGCATGTGAAAAAATCTGAACGGGAGGACCATATATCTTGCATCTAGAAATGGAATCTCGTGTTTTTTTATCAGGTGCAGCATATAAATTAACGTAAGTACCAGACATTTAAAACTCGAATTGCTCTGCTTAAAGCCTTAAACCATTTGCACCCAGAAACTTGGCATGCAAGGAAACCGCAGTGTTCAACAAATTCTGTGGCTTTTCACATAATATATACGTAGGTAGGCTGCATAATTAACTGTGCATGCGACCTCCAAATAGTGCCTTAAACCATTTTAAATTTCCCTTTTCATGCACCAACACACAACAACAACAACGACAAAGATATGAAAAATAAATGATTCTATAATATTCTCTTGCTTTTGACAAAATAGAAGTGACATTCATTCCATGGAATAGTTTCAGGGTCAGGTACATAGAAGGGAGCCAAACGGCTTGAGGACGAATCGTCTTTGTTGTGAACTTTGACCGAAGACCAATGCCAGAGCAGAAGAAAACTACGTACCAAAATCTCTGCCAAATGAAGTTACTCATATATATATATATATATATATTATACCTCTCCTTTACATTATCTAATTTATTATAATATTTAAAAAAATTGTGTGATTTAAATTTAACGTATAAAGTTTAATTTTTTCATGTGAAAAAAAAATTTATTTGAGACCATAAATAATAGTTATATGATAAAAAATATTAATGTAAATTTTAAATATTTTAATTTTTATTATTTTAAATAATTAATAAATCATGATTTTATATTCTAAAAAAATAAGTTTATTAATCAAACTTTTTACTGGGTCATTTAAATTTTTTTCTTATTCACGTTCTTTTATGTTTTTTCTATTTAATAATATATTTTCCATTTTTTTTAATTTTTTAAAGTTTTTTATATTTAATATTCTCATTTTTTTTGTGTAGTCCACAAGTAATTTTACTAGTTTAAGGAAAAAAAGGGAAAAAGTTATCTCTTTTTTTTTTCTCAAAATAGAAAGTATGAGGAAAAGGTATAGGAAAAAATGTGTATGAACAATGTCGCGCGGTTAATTATGCCCGAGTCTCAGTACTATTCCCCAATCAACATATCCTTTGATTGAATGAAAAGAAAAAAAAAATAAGAGAAGAGAAAAATTTAAATTTTAGAATAGAAAATTTTTTTAAATATTTTATTTCTATTATTTTCTTTTTTATGTTTTTTATTTTAAATTTTAAAAATTTTTCCTTTTTCCTCTTTTTTTTTTTTTCTCTCCGTCATAGGGTTAATAATGTTAGTGTACAGGGTAAGTACTATAAGCCTGGTGGGTGCTGCGTACCTTGCCAATTTTAACTTTCTTGAGTCCTGGACAAGCGTTCCTGGTCAACATTACCATTTCAGTACCTCACTCCCAAAATTCAGCTCCCTTAATCAAACAATTCTTTATTTTCAACGTAATTTTTTTTTTTTAGGAAAAGGTGATTCCAGAAATGATGATTCGATCGAATTCATATTCTCTAAGATTAAGGTTTATATACTTGATTCTTTGAATAATTCTTTATAAGCATTAAATTTTACCATTGGGGAATTTCATAGAGAATAAGTTCGTATAATTGATATTTTATTTTAAATCACATGCGCGAGATTGATGTGCAGCCCTACCGAACTAGTAAGACGAAAATGCAGCTGCCGGTTTTAATTTTGCAATATACGATTTGGTTATAGGTGGGAGCTGCTTGTTTTGCGCAGGGCCACAGCTTTTTCTGTGGGCGACGTTCTGGTTCTACAAATTGGACTGAACATACCATATCAGGCATAACTTCAGCAGGCCTAAGATGGTGTTGAAGGCAGAGACAGACAGCCCACTAAAATACTATTTTAAAAAAATGAATTAAAGGGATATATAATTATTTTTTTAATAAATAAAAATAGCATACAATAATTATGTACTTTTTTATATACAATATAAAAATAATTTTAAATAAATATGTGTTTATGTAAATATTTTATTTAATAATTAACATATATAATTAATTTTTACAAAAATAATTTATATTTATAATATGACTAACTATTGAATAAAATATTTAAATAAATATATAATTATTCAAAAAAATTTCACAAGATGAACATATTTAAATTAATATTAACATGTGTAATATTATTAACTCTTCAAAAAAGATGTATTTATATCTATAAAAAAATACATTTCTAAATATGCATATAAAACTTTATGCGTATTTAATTTTAATTTAAGTATATGAATACTTAAAAGTTTCTTTTTTTAGTCATACAATTGAACTGCGCTTCAATGTTATGTCAACGTGGCAGAAACCCCCACGAAAGGGTCGTCTAAGGATGTCGGCCACGTGGAGAGATTTCATTTTCTAATCGGAAAAGAAAATAGGAGGACAGGGGCCTGGGGGAGAAGAGAAGGGAGGAGAGGAGAGAGGGGAGTGTGGACTTTATGAATGGAATAGGATATGATGACTGGCTGCTATCTCTGCCTTCAGCGTTTGGAATTAGGACTTCTAAGGTCGAGAAGATGGCAGGGACTGAATTGTAAATATAAAAACAGCAACACCAACGCCATCTGATCGTAATCAAAGCCAAACAAAGATTTCGAGAACAATAATCTTGGTTACGGTATAAAAAACTAGCGTGTACAAAGCGTTTTGCTTTCGAGGGTGAGGGTGAGGGTGAGGGTGAGGGCGTGGTCTGTGGTGGGGACCTCAAGGATATCGGGGGCGGGGCAAAGTTGCGGGTCCTCCTTCTTTTTCAAACGTGGGTCCTGTCCTACCAGCGAGTTTTGGAGCTTCTGGCTTTTAACTATAAATCGGATGCAGGGGCTGTCTCTTCCCCAACGCAGACACCCTCTCTCTCGTATTCTTCCTTTCTTCTCTCGCTCTCGCTCTCTGCCTCTTCAAATCTACCTTCTCTTTTCACCCTTTTGCATTCCATTGCAATTGCAAAATTTCATCTGCTGAGTAATTAAGCTGTCATCTATTTCTTCTCTGCTTCTTCTTCAGCTCTGCTCTGCCATAAAAACACACACGACTAATACGTCGTTTGCTTTACTTCCTCTGAAGTCCTAAGGTATATAGGTTCAATAGTAATACCGTTCCTTACCTTGTTTCCCTGACATTCTCAAATTCTGCCTACTCTCTGTGTCTGTCCTCGTAACAAGATAGTTGGGTTTGCTCTGCAGCGAAGATGACGCAGCAGAATGTGCTAGTGTCCGAGACCAAATCTGGAATTAACAGGGCTATCACCGTTGCCGTATCGGACTCGTCGATTTTCCCGACAACGGCACAAAAGCCACCGGCGGCGCCAGGAGGGCACATTCCCATTCCAAGGAGGAGGATTTTGAAGAACCTTGAAATCAATGGAGGACAAAGAATTAATGCATGGATTGACTCCATGAGAGCCTCCTCTCCAACCCATGTCAAATCCACTCCTCCTCTACCTGAAGACCACAGCTCTTGGATTGTGAGAACCATTCTCAGACATCTCCTTAGTTTAATAATCACACCGTCTTTTTCATATTCAGAATTCTTTTTTCTTATCAAACCCTGGATCTGATTTTGCTCTACGTACGTATTATCTGTTCTTTATCAAACAGCTTCATCACCCATCAGCATTAGACATGTTTCAACAAATTATGGATGCTTCAAAGGGAAAGCAAATCGTCATGTTTCTGGACTACGATGGTACGCTGTCGCCTATAGTGGACGACCCGGACCGTGCTTTCATGTCGGATTCGGTTAGTATTTTTGCACACAATTAACTACGTCGTCATGATTATCATCTTTTCGGACCCTCTCTGGTTTCTTGGATACATCGTATGTATTGACTGCTAACATCTTCTATTGTCACATATCAGATGAGAAAAACAGTGAGGAAACTTGCAAGGCGTTTTCCTACTGCTATAGTTACCGGCCGATGCAGAGACAAGGTGCACTTTCAATTTCGATTCTTTGGAGTGAATTTCCATTCTTTGATCATGTCTCTCCCCTATTTCCTTCTCTTTTTTTGTTTTTGTTTTTTAATTTTGGATTAATTTCGTGTTGCTTTGCGAACAATAGGTATACAATTTTGTTCGCTTGGCAGAGCTATATTATGCTGGAAGCCATGGCATGGATATTAAAGGGCCAACAAGAATCTCCAAACACAATAAAGTGAGTAAACTAGCTGTAGTGAACGTACAGCGTATAGTAATAATAATAGTATATTAAGGTCGTGACTTTTTTCTAATTCTAAGAAAACTCCTGATTTTACATTGATTATGCTGAGCAGGACAGCAAAGCAGAGGCAGTTCTTTTTCAACCTGCCAGTGAATTTCTTCCCATGATAGATGAGGTTCGTTAAATTTTCCCCTTCCAGGCCCTCCTTATTCTTGAATGGATTTTGTTTTCAGAAGTACGGTAAGTAAAGCTTAGAACGTTCAAAAATAATTTATATTTTGCACCGATTTTCAGGTGTACCAACAATTGGTTGATAAAACGAAATCAATCCCTGGAGCCAAGGTCGAGAACAACAAGTTCTGCGTCTCTGTTCATTTTCGTTGTGTTGAAGAAAAGGTGCATAAAAACTATAAAGCCATATCCATGTTTAAGAGATTCATCCGTTACTAATTATGATGTTGCTATTACTGGCTTAAAATCCTTATCTGTTTAGACCACTGCTCTGTTCATGAAAGAATCTAACTCAAATGAATGCACGATACACAGAAATGGAGTGAACTGGCACACCAAGTGAGGTCAGTGTTAAAGGAGTACCCGAAGCTTCGTCTAACCCAAGGAAGGAAGGTGGGGCATGCTTCTGTTTTCTTGAATTTTATTTTCTACTTTCTGTTTTTGGTGGGGTTTTTGATTTAGTTTACAGGAGCCTTTGAGAGGAGGGTTAAGAAGTGAGAGATGTCTCACTTTCAATGTCATTTGTTTAATATAGGTATTGGAGATCCGTCCCACCATTAAATGGGACAAAGGGAAAGCCCTGGAATTTTTGTTAGAGACACTCGGTGAGTTGTAATCAAATACATGTTTTGCTTATTATTCGTTTTATTGTCACAACATATATAAAACAGCCTGTGGGATTAATTTATTCATTCATTGAAGATTGTTTTATATGCACGAGCTTCTTAATATATAATAATTTTTTAATTGTCGACCAATATCTAAATAATAAATCGTTTTCAACAGGATTTGCCAACTGTAATGATGTATTTCCTGTTTATATTGGTGATGATCGAACCGATGAAGATGCGTTCAAGGTATCCAATGATCTTAGTTGATTTCTTTTTTTCTATTTTAAGTTAAATTCAAAGAATACTATATTTAGTTAATTTAAAGACCAAATATGTTTGTGAGTTGATTATTTGGGCTAATTTAAACTAACTAGAGGTTTCAATTGCTTTATAATAATCAGAAATTAAGAGACAGAGGACAAGGTTTTGGGATTCTTGTCTCGAAATTTCCAAAGGACACTAGTGCATCTTACTCTTTACAAGAGCCCAATGAGGCAAGTACAACTTCGTTACGTTCATTTATGCACCATCTCTCGTATGCCTACAATATAACTGTTTACTCATAGACTTTTTTTTTTTGCCATGATAAGTGCTTATTTATTCATTTATTTATTTCATGCAGGTCATGAACTTTCTTCAACGTTTGGTGGAGTGGAAACAAGTGCCCCTGCTAGCACGTTCCTGGGTGTAAATGAGTGGAGAAAATGAAATTGTAAATGCCTACCCTGCCATAAATTAAAACGAAGTTCAGCTAGGGTAGGTTATAGGATTTTTCTGTGTTTTGTTCAGCTTAGATGAGGGAACATGGAGAAGGAAAGACAAAAGTGTCTTTCTGAGTTTGAAGCACGTCTACATGGATGTAATTAGCCTAGTAGGTATAGTATAGGGTTAAAGATTATGTAGCATCAGATGTAAGTCTGAATGGATTACATTTGTGCTTTTCCTAATTTCCTCTGGGTATGATTAATTGTAGGTGTTCCCAATCTTGACCTAGTTACTTTAGACCTACTATACCATCTAGTTTGCGAGTTCCTACGAATTGCTTCATCATTTATTTTTTATTTTATGGTAAAAAGGACATGGAAAATACCATCGTTAACCCCATTTGTTCAGGAACAAAGAACTAAACGGATTATGACATCTTGAATAAGCGGGTGAAGTGACAGTCTTTTGACCTTTGGGACATAAAGTGAAAGGGGTAAGTTCGTTTCACAGTCATATATTCACATCAATCATATCTGCTGCTTTTATATAAAACAAAAGAAAAGGATTGGGGGGGTGGGATGGGTAAGTAAATTGTAGCCGCTCACTGGTGCTCTAAGTTCACTATTGTTGTGGCAATTATACTGCCTATAATTCTCTTCGTAATTCTTGAATAAATCTCAATTATTGGTTTGCTTCTCAGCAAGAATATTTTTGGTGATTTGGTGTATGTTAGACAAATATTAATGGGCATTCTTCTTTTAGCGAGGTAAGAAAACTCGATCTTGAAATACTGACACGGAAAGTAGATTTGGATAAAGTTTGATTCTGCTAATTAAATTTATTGTGGATTAAAAGGATAATATTTGCTTCATTATAGGCTACAATGCACAGCCATGTCAAAAGAAAGCCTGTCAAACCCTTCAGTCATTCACTTCCATATGGTCACTTAGGACCGCTGATTGCACGTCCAAAATTAACCAAAACTTACATGCAGTTTCAGGATAAACAAACTTCCCATCTCTGTAAGATATCCTTAACCAGGAGAAAAGATCATCATAGCCATTAATGATTGGATACTTGGAGATTCAGGTAATAAGAGGGCCCCTTATCAACTTCCTTATTAGAAGATTTCTACCCTGTATCTGAAGCTGACTCAAAAGTTGCAGTTGTGGGCTAGACTTTTTTGGTGCTAAAAAAAATCAATAGTATGCTATGTCATTATTCAACGTTTGAATCAATGTTTCTTTGTCCATGCCCAGGTACACTTCCACAGCTTTCACACTGTCATCAGCGTCATGCAATACTGACATTTCTAGACTACTTTTGAGTCCTGTGGAAATTAATTGCATCGTACATACATGTATTGCAATAAACCCAACAGGGAGAGAAGAATCAGAAAAGGGACTAAAAATGCTATGGTCATGAAAGTTGAATGCCTCTTTTATCGCCACCAAGAAGTCTCTACACAATATACGAGCTGTTTGATTCTATATCAATAATTGGGGAAGCAAGAGAATATTTAAGTGATGGTTCAGAAAGTTTGGTTGGTTTCGGTAGTAACACCAACAAATTGAAGTCTTTAATTTGTTTGATTCTCGATCAATAATGTTCCAGTGTTACTGAATGTGAGCAGCTAGGCATTTCTAAATTATTTGTAGATGGTGAGCTAAATAATTAAGTTCTGTAATCACATGCAGCTTAGCAATAAATTAGGAAAGGAGATTTCGTGTCCCATGCACAGAAAAGGTGCTTCATTTTTCATATTGATAACAGAGGGCGATGCTCAGTCATTTCTAAAGGAAAGGGAAGAAAGGTTTTGGGATAATTCCATTATACTTTGATGTCCCACTTTCTTGAGAACCGAATGCCTGTTTTCTTTAAGTAGAAATTAATGTGAGTTGGCACCATATATAATAAGACATGGCCAAGGCAAATATATAAAAAGACTAACAATCACAAATCATGTGATATGACCACAAATGCTATACACATGCAAAAAGCTGTGCTCGTGTTCTTGAAACAAGATACATTTACACAAAAGCTAACCCATAATGTAATGAGACTACTGTTAGATTATGGCTTAACTTCTGCATGTTATGTAGATAGCAAAGTTGGCAAAAGAAAAGGGAACAAAGGAACAGGGACTGGCCAAGTGGGTGCCTAAGTTTGAAGGAACCCAATTTCTTGTTTTTTTTTGGGGCCACAAAGGAAACCCACTTCATGGTGAAAGGGAAATCTGCTAAAATGAGAGGGAGAGAGAGAGGGGGGGGGTGTTATAATTAGGTTTTGAGTTTTTAAGGAGAATGAAGAAGGTTAAAATTTTGGTTAGATTAGTGAAAGTGAAAATTAACGCCTGGTTAGGGAATCTATATGGTTGAATGAAGAGTTGGAATCCACTCAAAAGGAGATGTTTGATGGGTGGAATAACATAGATATCTGGAGAACAGACACGAACATGGCTCCAACCTTTGACAAGCCTCCCTGCTGTTAATTTGTGTCGGACGTGGAAAGATGGAGTCCACTAGATTTATCTCCATGATTGATGGCTTAGCTGAATTAAACTAAGCTTTTGTAAGTTTCAATTATTGGCGAGAGGGAAAAGTCGAACACCATTTCTCTGTCAATTGTCTTCTTTCTTTCTCACTAAATGTAGCTTTGCAATATTCCCGTTCTCCGTCTTCCCTTTACAAAAATAGTCATTGACTCGTGATCTTAGGAGTATACAGAAAAAAAGGGTGGAGTATTACTATTTGTATAAGTTTGGTATAACCATTTTTTTCCTGGCAAACTAACCCTTACTATTAAATATACTTCCAAAGTTCCAATTTAATAACATTTCAAATGTATATTAATTTGTGGTAGCAGTCTCACTCATGGCCACCCTTCAGATATACGAACTGCTATTGCCCCCACCAACCCCAACCTTGGAATTGAAAAATGTAGAAAATACTAATACAGAAGCACTATTATTATGGGAACAACAACAACAACAACAACTGGATCATATCAGACCCACACATATAATTAACTGCGACTCTGGATCGCACGCAATTGTAGGATTCATAAAGCAGCATGGGAAGGGTTCGGAAATGGGAACCTCTTGTCTTGGTGTTGGCAATGGCATTTAAGCTGTCAGAACCTGTTGGTTTGCAAAATGGTCCTTTAACTACACGTGTTTGGTTCCTGGCACGGGACAGATGCAAACTTCTTACACGTGTGCTGGTTTGGGGAATCGGTCCCCGCTTTGAGGGTCGAGCCCACAGAAAAGAAGACTGCCAAAGCCCTGGTTTTTTGTCTTGGGAATGAAAACCTGTCGAAACCTTTCGTGCCAAGTGTTTTTCTTATTTTATAATATTATATTTTAGATAAATATATAAAAATAATATTAATTTTAATATTATATATTTATTTATCTTTTATTTATTTTCATAAAATTATTATTATTAAAATTAAATTAAATTAAATAAGTTTAATTAATTTAATTATAAATTAAATATTTAATTATTTATAATTTAATAATATATTTAAATTTATAATTAAATTATTTTAAATTAATTAAAATAATATAAAATTATTTAAAATTATTTAAATTTATCGATTTAATTAATTTAATTAATTAATTATTATTATTTTATTTAAAAAATTTAATATTTTATAAATATTTTATAAATATTTTTATAAATTTAATATTATTATATTATTTAATTCGATTAATTAATTTAAATAATTAAATTAAATTAAAATTAAATTTTTTATTAATTGACTATTTTTTATAATTTTAATATTACATAAAATGAAAGAATAATTATTTTAAAAATATACAAATATTTTTTCTTAAAAGTATCAGAATATGTGCAATAATTAATAAACTAAGCTGGAAAATAGGTTAGCTCCTTGGCCACACGGATCTCCATGTGATCCCCATATGCTTTGGTAATGGGGAGCAAAGCAATTAATGCCGGCGTTTTGTTAAAGGGTCATTGGTTATAAACTGTTTACACATGCCCTCAAACCTCTGATGCCGATGGTCTGATACGCACGTATGAGAGTTCAAATATTAGAGAAGCGATTGAGAATGTGCCGGAGGGTGATTGGTGGCGTACATATATACCAATGTCTTTTGCATCATTGCATGAAAGCATTTCTTTTCCTGATCTATCTTTTTTCTTATGATACGTGTGGATGAAACCACTGATTGATATTATAACACGAATAACGCATACAATATTTCTCAACCTTTATCACGAATGGACTTAAGAAGAAAAGCAAATGAAGTTATTAGCTAGGGGAGGAAAAGGATCAGAGTTTGAGAGGAAAAAATACGTGTTTGATGAATGCAACTGGGTTAAGTACAATGTAAACACAACGATAAGATATTCTGAATTAAGGCCTCGTTTTATACTGAGTGTAATATAATTAATATTATTTATATTAAGATAAAATATTAAATAATAATTTATTTAGTTAAAATAATTTTATTTAATTTTAATTGTATACAATTATATAAGATAAAATAATTTAATCTATATTTATTATAAGATTAAAATTAAATAAAATTATTTTGAGTAAATATTATATTATCAAATGTATTACTTAAATATTATATAATGATAGATAATATTAATTATATTATACTATTTATTACTTGTACAATATACGAAAAGAGACCTAATAATGATGTGAACTGCATAAAATTCACAAACCAGTAAAGTAAAGGATGAAGCATCAAACATGACTTGTTTCGATCTGTGATTGATACAATTTGCAGTTCTGCGGTTAAGGAATTCAATTTGGTAAATAATCGAATCATCTAATGATAATAATTTTCGGAATAAGGCATAATATATTATGAACAGGCATAATATATACCTAGCTAATGCACCTAGCTCTAGATATAATCTTGAAGAAGAGAATAAGGATATCAAATGTACCTCGCTTAGCAACCGAACTGGACACAAATGAACCCCAAAAAGAGGTTCCCACAGAAATCCCAAGAAAAAAAGGAATAAAACATTGTTTGTTGTTCGTTTTCTCTTTTCTGTTACAATGAATTCTCCCACTAACTATTAAGGAAGGATTAGTGATGGAAAATGAAAAAAGAAAACATTTTCTATGTTTAAAAGTTTTATAAAATGAGGAGAATGAAATGATGTCTGAATAATTTTCTAAAATCTTCATTAATTTTATGAATATTTTAAAAAAAATTTAATTTAAAGAATTTTAAAAGATTTAAAACATTGAAAGAAGGATAATTAGTCTTCAATTTTTTTTTATTTTTTTTTATTTCCTCTAAACTCTCAACATAATTTAAAAGAATGAAAAAAAAACTAATTTTCCTAACTAACCATATGCTTGCGCTAGTGCACATGACAGAAAAGTTGGGAAGCCCCTTAGCCCTTTTCGAGAAGAAATTAAGGAGCTCTGTTTTAAAGTTTCAATAGGATAATAGCCCAACTTTCTCAATAATAACACCAATTTGAAATGTTCCACCTTTAATGCAACACTCTTTTTGGGTTTACTACTGCCCACTCCCTAAAGTAAATTACTTCTTTATAACTAACACTCCACCATAGCACATATATGCTTTGGCCCACGACCTTTTTTATTATTGTTCTTTTAAGTAATATGTAAGTACATGCATGCATATGATGATATATTAGTTTTTAATATAGGGTGGCGGGTAGAAAGCTAAAAGCAAACTTGCGTTGGCGTTAAATAATGAAAGATATTAATGGCTCATATGGTAAAAATTATTTACAATAAGTATAAGAACTTACGATCATATATATTAATTTCACCTTCTTCATAAAAAAGAAATAAGTTAAAAAAAATAGAAAATCAAGGTTATGTTTTGTTGTGTAACCCAAATTAATGAACCAAAAAATTAAATAAATCCTTATATATATATATATATATATATGAAATTTTTTTACAGATTTTTTTTGTTTACATGAACTTTTTTTTTTTTGTTTTTATGAGAGACATTGTTATTTAGATAAATATTGATTTTATTTTATATCAAATTTTATATAATTAACAATGGAATAATTTAAAAAATCATTTCATTCATAAAGTTATTAAATTATTAATTAAGAATCATCATATTTTATTTTAGCCGAATCCATTCCATTCTCGTTCATAAAATCAACCATTTTTCGGTTTATTCCTTCATCCAAAGTTAGGAGTTACCGTAATAACATAAAACTTTTTTTTAAAGAAAAAAACGCCATTCAATGCAGGGACCCAATGTTCCACACTTGACATTACCCAGTGCATTGTCGTTACTCTATATCTGTTAGAATACGATGAGAAGAAAAAAATGTTCCAAATGTAATATCATAAAGATTAAAACCCTAAGGATTACATCTCAATCTCAAAATGAAAATAATTTTATAAAATTAACCTAAAATAATATTAGTAAAATAAACGTCGTTAATAAAAAGAATTACATTAACATAATTTCATAACATTTGAGATAAAATTAGTACAAACTAAACATTTAAGAATTAAAATAGAATCTTAGCCTGTCAAAAAAATTATAACTAAGTTAAAATAAAAAGGGAGATAATAATACTGTTTTATCACAGAAACATTTAGCAACTATATATTAAGTTGCTTTAAATCAATTGTTGCCTCAAATAATGTACCTTTGAAGTCATAGCTCTAACTTTTTGAGGTGCATGCTCCACTATTTAGATTTTTATCCTGTTTCATTCTTACGATGGTAAGGTTCACATTCTTTTTCTTTCCTTTTAATTTTTCATATAAATTACTTGAAGAATATTTAGGGTGTATTGTTCAATTTACTCCCAAATAAATATAATTATTTTAGTGGAGTATCTAATCCAAGTATTTTCTTTTTCTTCGAAAGAGCTAGATATTCATTTAAATTAATTTGCTTTTATAAATTTTTTAGAGTGGACAAAGAAAAGGAAATCTTAGGATTAAAATATGTTGCCTGTGATAAATTTTTCAATGAATAATTTTCAAATGTGGAAAAAATTTGACAGATTTATAATTGAATTTTTAAAATTATATATTTTCAAAATTTTAAACAACAAAACTATTAATCTTTTGCAATTACTAGAAATAAAACTTTTTAAAATAGAGAAATTAACTTTTCTTTTTTGTTCATATTATCCCCACCGAGACAGAAACTAAAAATAGAGAAATAAACTGATTGCATAATTTTTGATTGCACATTAATAAAAACTAAAACTAGAACTTTCAATAAAGAAAAAAGCTAAAATCCGATCCATAAAGACTGTAATACTAACACCTAATAGTTAATTGGTTGCTTAAACGGGCTTGGCCCAGTTTTATATAAACAGGGCCAAATCGAAGTGTTGGTTTTAGATTGTGGACCGTATCAGAGTGTTGATCGAGTATCCGAGGGAGCATTTAGGCTCTTCTTGAATGGAAGACCGAAGGAGACCAAAAAAAAAAAAAAAAGGTTTTTCTATTTTTTGTCAAGTGGGGAGGGGGACGGGTAGGATCGATCGTTCCTTTTTCAGGAATCGATCTTGGGTTAAATTTCTACAAAGCAGTATATTTTACCATGAGACTGAGGCCTGTACCCCGTAAAAGAAAAAAAGCTCTTCTTGAATGACTTGCTTCTTCGGACAACAATAAAGAATGACTCACTTGAGGACAAAAAAAAAAAAAAGAATGACTCACTTGAGTACTTATTAATAACAAAACTTTTTAGCTCATTAAAAGAATAATTCTATATACTCTTAATTTATTTTTTTAATAATTTTTTAAATATTTATCTTTTTTAAAATAAGAAGTTTACTTTAAAATGTAAAGTAAGAAGTATTAATTATTAATAAAAAATTAAAGAAGTAGATTTTAACAATATTATAGTTTATTATATATGTGCATATATTTTATCATGATCTCAATCGTTAATTTTTTTTATTAATAATTATAAATTCTCATTTTATGCCCTCACTTTAAGGAGCCAAATCCATTCTTTAAATTATTAAATAAAAAATAATAAATTAAATGCATTTCAAGTTTTTAAGATATTAAATACTTTTACTTTTTCATTTAATGCTTTCTTTATTAGAAATTAAAATGTTTATTAGAATAATAAATTAAGAAAATATAGTGAAACTCATCAACAATGCTATTTATACACCATTTTTATTACATCATTATTACACTACCTTTTTTATTTTTTTATAATAAAATAAGAAAACACATATTCCAACACATTCTCTTTCTATTTTTTTTTTCAAACAAAGTGGTGTAAGGATAGGTATAACAAAAGAGAAGTTTAGTTCATTAAAATTGTAACAAATAGATAACATAATTATTCAGATGATTGGATAAAAAGATACTTTCATTTCTTAACTTATTGAATGTTGTACTCTAAGAGTATTTTAAATTTTTTTTCTAATAAAATGATGGGCAACAAACAAATATTTCTCATAAGATATTGAGAGTTAGATATATAAATATGTGATTAAGTAAGCGGCTTCTATGTCACATTTTAGGCGAATAATTTGTACTCCTTAAAAATGAAAAGTAAAATGATACTTTCGTATGTCCTCGAGAACTGAGAGTTGAATGGTTGTGATCATTTTTTATACCATATAGTAGTTGCCTATTAACTATATATATATATATATATATATATATATTATCTCTTGTTAACTTGGTGATGTAGCACCTAATCAAATACTAAAACTAAATTTAACAAAGTCATCTTCGTTCTGCATCACTTTGCCTTCTTTTTTCAATTTTTTTTTCTTTATCGTTCCAATGCAAATTTGTCGTTTCTATCTTTAAATGAACAAATACAAGATCTTGAAGTGGAGTCTGGAAGACTTAGGTTAAAAGAATTAATTCAATAAAATAGACTTCGAGATAAAGAAGAAAAGTTAATTAAGAGGGGAAATAAAAAAGAGGGAGAATGGATCAGTTTATAGTTTCATTGATGTGGCTGCCATGTTTTCAAAAATCACTGCTACGACGCCCATATATCTTATATATACCATCCTAATTTCAATATTGCTTGAAATGGGTATGGCATACTTGCGACAAGACTCTGGTGTCGTTTCTGAGATTTCTGAGCTCAAACTCACACGCCACTTCCGACTTCATAACCCATGTCCTGAGTCCCGCAACAGTGATCCTCACCCCGAGTCTCATATCCAAATCCAAAGCAATGGGTCTGTTCCACTTGTCGTCGTTCATGCTCCTGTTCATCTCCCGAGGCAGTGGTCTATTGGATCCTATTAGCTCAACCCTGACCCTGGTGTAAGCATCCGAATCTTGTTCGAACGTTGGGAACTTGCCCATGGCCACCCTGGTGTTATCGAACAGCAGCGAAACCTCCGTGTCATCCGCCTCGTACTCAACACCCAACCTGTCGTTGGGGTTCCTCGCCGTCAACCAAATTTCATATTGGGGCCTCAAATTCTTGTTTTCAGGGCTCCTGACCGCAAAACTGGCGACGGAAAATGTAGGACCCGTTGGGTTGAAGATGAAGAACAAGGTGGCTAGCGTCATGCCAACTACGGCAACAACGGCGAGCAGGATTAGAGCCATGGTGAGGAGGAGGCGAGGGCAGCGGCAACCGCACTCTCTTCTCGCGTTCGGAGGTTTGCGGTATCTTTCCATGATCAAGGCATTCTCGCGGGGTGGGACTCGGTAGACCTGGTCCTTTGGGAATTGGACGATGTACATCTCATGGCGGTCGCGGCCGGGGGGCGGGGGCAACGGCGGCAGCGGGGAGACGGCGCGGTCGTCTCTGACCTCGTCGGTGCCTCGCCGCGCTGGGTCCTGCCCTTCCATGGGCAAGCGCAGAATGGGCTACGTGCACGGAAAGTGCATGTGAATGGAGCAGGTTCAACTTCCACGATTGCATGCATGGGAATAGGGGTTGATTCGGGAGCTGAGATGTTGAAAGAGAGAATAGGGGTGGTTACAGCTTGGAAACAGCGCGTGTAGGATCAATGTTTTGGAGCTGGCTTTGCTGGGGACTTCATTTTGAGGGGAAAGCCTTGTTTTAAGATTGCTATTAAGAGCTTTTACCAGGTCAAATTAATGTTGATTACACTAATTAAGACATGATGCATACGTGATACGCACTCGTCTTGCCAGGTAGGAATGTTGCGCTACGTTATATATGCCAAAAAAAATTACTCATTATATAGGGTTTGAATTCTCTCTTGTCACATATTATTCTTTTAAAAAGAAATACATACAAAATTTATTATATAAGAATTTATTTTAATGTATTATAAAATTTATTAATTATATTTTAAACTTATTTATGTCTTTCTTTTTAATAGAATCCTCTTTTATTATTTGATTAACAGAAGTGGATCCATAATCGTATATATATATGAGCATTTTATCTACCACAAAAAAAATACAAGCATTTTATCATTAAATATAATCATGTATATTTTCTTTATTCTTCTCTTTTATTTTAACCCGTTACTCTTTCTATATATGGAAATTACATCCTCTATATAATTTTGTAAAGTAAAGCAAAAAATTGTTTTATAAACTCAACTGTAATTTGTGTATAGGCAGAATTTTGTCTATTTTATGCTTTGAATATAATTAGCCTATTTTCAATTCCATTTAATAATTCCAAAACGTTAATAAATACACAAAATCTCGTATTAGAAAGTAGAAAATAACCAACATGTATGACGTTCCCATTTTAACAGGACTCGGTTAAAATTTTGTTTTAAAAAAAATTGGTTTGGAAGGTTAGGATTTTTTTTTTTTGTAAAATTTTTTTAAAAGAACGGAAATTTTTTTTCACTCTTTTGAGTCAAGAGCTTTAACATTTATGCTATATTTGAAAAGAAGATAGAAAGACTGCTTTGTCAACGACCAATTAGCATCACAGTAATTTATGTAGGATACCTCGATCAAAATTTTTTTAAAAAAATACTGCAACAAAAGTTTCAAATCGTGTATACAAACTGGTGACGAAATAATTTCCATCCTACTTGTGATGGTTTCTATGAGGCATTTGGTTGCAAAATTTTTTAAATATTTTTTAAAATATTCAGTAAAGCAAAGATATAATAATTCTATCATAATTTCTATTTTATATATTTGAAACAAAATTATGATAATAAAAAATGAGTTAACTATTTTTAAAAAATAAAATTATTATTTTTTATAATTCCATCATGAATTCAGCTCCAAAATGCAATGGAATAATATTAAAAAAGAATTTAACTCCTCTAAAATTAGGAGTTTACCTTAAGAAAAAAAGTATAAAGTTATAACCGTTGATGAAAAAATCAACGGTTAATATCATAATAAAATATATGCACATGTAAAACAAATTATGAAATTATTAAAATTTACATTTTTAAATTTTTCATCAATGATTATTATTATTTACTTTTTTTTAAAATGAATTCTTCATTTTTAAAAAGATAAAATTTAATTCTGTGGCGAATTATATTACAAAAGTAACAGAATAATACTCTAACATAAATATATTATTCTTTTAAAAAAAACTGTTATTTTCATCAGAATATTGCCACATTTGAAACGAAAAAAGTAATTATATTATTTTTAAAATTAAAATTATTTATAATGAAAAATTTTAAAAACTTGAATCCAGACTAAAAATTGAGCCAAGGCGGAAAACCACAACCCAGGAGCCTATGTCCTCGCTGCCATGGCGAAAGATCCAAACTAGTCAATGACACTTGCACTTGGTCACATCTTTGCCCTGCCAGCAGCGCCTTGTTATTCTGCATATCTATCTGTTTAAGGGTCACAAAAGAAAAGAAAGAAGAAATAAAGCAATTGACCGAATACTCTGATAGCTGTTTCATTATTGATTAAATCTCTTACATATAAAGTCACCCGACGATGAATCCAAACGTGAATCATCTCTCCTACAGCGCATAACTAACTGACAACCTAAGCAAACTCGTTGCCATTGAACCACTGCCTGATCGGCTAACTTAAAACTCCTTTTTTTTTCTTTTTCATTTGGGGGGGTTGGGTCTTCCAACAGAGAATCCATCCTCGGGTGCCATGCTTAAACCACCAGCCTGATGGCAACTTAAAACTCCTTAAATAGTCAAAAATCAACTTAAAACCTCAGAAGACACCACCGTTCCTTGCCTTTCCACTTTCTTGGCCCAATTGGGTCTTAGGCCCATTGTCAAAGGCAGATGAACGCGTGGGTATGTTGGACCTGATGGTCTCTCTTGCACTTAGGCCCATTCTTCCTCTCTCCAATGTCCAGTCCCTTTCTTTCACTAATTGGTCCATGTCCATCAATTCAGCCAGGGAGTCCAAACAGTGTAATTTCGCCTAGCTTTAACACATCTCAGATGAAGATTCCCTTCAGGACTTCTTCATTGAAGCTACAGATAGGTGCTGATAAAAGCTCAAATTGCTCCTCGAACTCAGTCATAGTGCCGGATTGATGAAGACCCAACAAGACTTCGTACAAATTTTGGGATAAGCATCAAGGTTGTGAACCTGGATAATTTAGATAAATTTATAAAACTCTTTTAAATCTTAATATAAGTACTAATAAAAATACTTGTAAGAGTTTCATTTTATGTAGATTTAAAAATTTCGTACCAAGTTTTATTTGTATGTACTTTTATTCTAAATTAATAGAAGTCTACGTCAAAAAGGACATGTACTGTGTTTATTTGTGTTTACTTTTCTCCTATTGTATCTCACATTTTAGCTCATATGAACAATTAAGGCTTCTAGACAACTTACCCTTCGATTTTTTTGTAAGAAATGGTACAAAAATGAAACCGATTGATGATTATTATGCGTGTTCTCTTAAGGTTATGAGTTATACAAACGGAAGATTCGTAAGCATAAGGCACAGTGATATGACCAACTCATACAAATTTGAAATGTTATTGACAGCTTTTGTTTGTATAATTATTAATTAGTGAGTTCTTTTCTTTTAATTGCGTGCAATATTAATAGTCTTTGTTATAATTTATCAAACGTGAAACTCTATAGCTTTAATGGAAATTAAATTTCGTTTATAGAACACATAAGTAAGATTGTAATTAGAATCTTCAATGGAACACATTTTCATGATTTCAATATTTGTATTTAATTTTAATCTATATAAGTGAATTATTAATATAACAAACAACAAAACGGCTCGTGCATTTGCATGGGTACTATACTATTCACACGAGATGTCTGAATATATGAAACTTTTCAAATGAGATAAAGAAAATCTATTGGTGTAAAATTTTTTATATTATTATTTAATTATTATTGATAAATTCTTAAAAATTCTTAACTCTCTAAATAATTATTATTATAATTAAATGATGTATTAATATATGATTGAATGATAATATAAATTTTTTTTTGAATTGACAATGAATTAAAATCAAATTATATTTTAATTCTTTTTTTATGAAATAACATTTATATTATTTAATTATTTCTTAATAGAGATTAATTTTAATTTATTGTTATTGTAAAAATTTTACAATATAATATAATCATATATATTTTGTTTGACTTGAAATATAATCATATATTAATATACTATTAAAGAATTTAACTTTTTAAATAATTATTGTCATAGTCAAAATTACTAATAATATAAAAATACATTATTAAATGAGAATCTAAAAAGCTTTTAACTTAATAGTGGATCAAAATTAAAATTTTTCAATATTATATAGTTTTGTGACAACATATGTCAATTTCGTAGTCCATAAACTTAATTTTTACTAAAGCATATAACATTTTATTTTTTTTAAGGAGTATATTAGCACATAGATATAATAACTTACCACATTAAACCCTAAATATACTCTAAAAATGACAAAGAGAATAAATAAGTCTCCATGATACATCCTTTCAACATCCCTATTCAGTTGCATACTCAAATTTAACATCCATTTTTATAGTTTCTTTTTTAACCGTGACTTTCTACACATTCTCTTTTAAGTTTTGGATAAAATAAAAAACCTAGTTTTACAAATGAATTTGTTCACATAATGAATATTTTCATTTTGGGTCATATCAGTTTTGGAGTTTTCAGTCTTTGGAGTAACATATTGTTTTCATTCTTTGATGTTAAACTTGAACCACAAGAAGTCAAGAATAGGTCACATAGCTCCTCTCTGAACAACCTTTTCTTTCCATTTCTAAGCTTCAAAATTTGTCAGTAATTGAACTAGGTTCTTAGTGTGAGAGGAATTTAGCAGCACATATTCATTAAGTTATAAAGACTTAAATTATTTAATGATAATTATATTGACCTCTTTTAAGGTTAATGTTTATTACACTGACATCATTCTTATTTGTAAAATTACATTTATCTCTATTGTTTTATTATTTATAAGAAATAATAGTATATGAATCGTATTGAAATAATAAGTATATATTTTTTAAATAAAAAAGAATATAAGACGTAAGAATAATATATAAAATAAAAAATATGTTAATAATTTTTTAAACAAAAAGTGCATCGAATGTAATAAATATTAACTTAAAAGCTTAAATCTCTCTTTTTTTTTTCACGAACCTAATTTGTCACAAAGTATGATTCCTATTAACTCATTCTCGTTCATGCTACTTCAGCGAAACTTTAGGAATCACCGTACAAGATTGAGACATCTAAGCGTTGATTAAGTCTCATTAAAACCGTTTTATTTCCTTAAACAAATGAATGTATAGATTTTAATTAAAAATGTTATCATTCGTAAGTTAATGATATGAAAAATAAACTATCTTGGAGGGTGGAGCTTTATGGAGTCGCCTCGTTGTTAACACGGAGACTGTTCGTTGTGCATTTTAGGTTCTATATATTATAATAGATTGTATTTTGAGATAATTGAAAAAAACTGAAAATTTAAATAAAATATTTATATCAAATATTTAAGTATCATTTGCATCACTTTAAGATTTTTGTTAATTAAATTTAATCTACTTGAAATAGCAATTTTATATTAATTTATGTTAACTAAGTAATAATTGTACTCAAAAATTTATTTTAAATATAATAAAAAAGTTTAAAGTGAATAATGCAGCAAATTAAACAAGGCATTATAAAATAAAAATACCATAATAGCCTTCTGCTTTGACTTTTTTTTTCCTCTCAAAACGTGTTTCATTTTATTATTTTGTCGTGGAAAGGGTGGCCAAAAAGATAATAATAATTAATATAAGTATATATCGATTTTGAATTGAGAGAATATGGTTACAAATAAAAATTCGATAAATAAACAAAAAGGTGAATCATTATTTTTTTTTCTATGATATGAGTATGTTAAATTCAATTTTTTGTATAATTAAGACTTGACTTCTTTTCCAAAAATTTTAAAAGTAGACTGACACATAAACATAATTGATTATTAAATAATTAATAGAGAAAACACGTTTTGTTAGAAAGATATGCTTTTAGTGACGAGGACACTGAAGTATTAGTAGAACCAATTTTATTTATAATATCGTATATTCAAATGAACACTTTATTAAAAAAAATGTGAGGTGACACTTTAATAAAAAAAAACGTCTTGTCAGAAATTATACCCATAATTTTCTTCACATTAAAGCTACCGTAATTTTTTCTTTTTCACTCTAATTTACAGTACAATATTTACTCATAACTTTTTACTCAAATGTTTTTTTTTTATTAAAGCTACACATGATCACTACTTTATTTTAATATTCCTGCAAGGTGAATCCCTTCACAATGTGCCCCAGCCCCACGCTGTCTATTTATGAAGCACTATCGTACAGTACTGACCGCTGATTACTGAACCGAGTTTCTGCCGCTCCATCCCGTCACCGCCAACCACAGCACTTGACGCAAATGGCGCGCTCCACTGCGTTCCTCTCTGTCCTGTTTCTGCTCTCACTCTGCTTCGCCGGAACCGTTAGATCCGTAAGATGTGTCTTCACAATCTGATCACCTCTCCTTCATCTTCAATCTGCAGCAATTGGTATGATTTCTTTTTCACTGATAAAAAAATTTCATCTGTGTCTCAAATCTGAAATACAGGACGACGCTGATTGCGTGTACTCCGTCTACATTCGGACCGGGTCGGTCCTCAAGGGGGGCACCGACTCCACCATCGGCCTCAAGCTGTTCGACTCCTACGGCTACTACATCTACATCACGAACCTGGAGGCCTGGGGTGGGCTGATGGATCCGGGTCACAACTACTTCGAGCGGGGCAACCTGGACATCTTCAGCGGCAGGGGCCCTTGCCTGGATGGACCGGTTTGCGCTGTGAACGTCACTTCGGACGGGTCGGGTCCCCATCACGGGTGGTACTGCAACTACGTAGAGGTGACGACGACGGGGCCGCACCAGTCCTGCGACCAGGAGCAGTTCACGGTGGAGCAGTGGCTGGCAACGGACACATCGCCGTACGAGCTGTGGGCCGTGAGGAACCACTGCCACTACAGTCTGGATCAGGCCCTGCCCGGTCCCAGAGCCCGCGATCGCACCGGATCCGGATCTGGGCTCTCTATTTTGCGCTCCGGTGTCGCTGCCCGCGCGTAAGGGAGGATCGTGACTTGAGAACCAAGAGTTTCAGGTTACTTTGTTTTTTTTGGTGCACAAGAGTTCCGGGTTGCTAGCGTTTGTTCAAAGTGACTCTGAAATCTAAATGTAGTTTCTACTGGTGTTGGGAAACCTTTTTTTTGGGCCTTTGTTATGGTTAGTATTTATTGAGTGTTTAGTATTGAGGAAGAGCTAAGGTGTCTTCTATATCCTTCCTCATTCGGGCTTGTTGTTCCACTTCCAGATCTCCAAAGCAGAATTGACCATCGGGTTGCAGAGGGTCGAGAACCTGTGTTTGTCTTTGTATTCTTCAATAATAATAATCGCCATTATCAATGCCTAGGTGTTCTGGATAATTCTATCGCTTGTGGTACCCAACTCCTACTACCTACACATTTTGCTTGTTTTTTTTTTTTTGGGGTATACCATTTTGTTTGTTTTTGTTTAGAGTTTTGAGTGGTTCCGGAAAGTTTCTAGCCCTTCGAAGATTTATCAATCTTTTGCTTTTCCGTATGGGAGTTTTTAATTAATCGTTTCAATTGTTTTGAGATAAGGGTATCATCGTAAATTAGAAACACAGCATTCCAATTCAAAAATGTTACCTTCATACTTTTTTACTTATACCTCAATCTCTATACTGACTCTAAACAATTATGTTATATCTATATTTTAATTTTATAATACATTTATCTTTTATGATAAAAAAAATAAAAAAAATGATAAAAAAATTAAGTTTTTGTAAATGTATAAGAAAAAGTATAAGATTGAAGGGTATACTTTTAATTGTGAAAAGAGAGAAAAACACTCACTTTTGCTTTATTTTTTCTTTTTTTTTATAAAAAGTAAATGTAAAGAAAAAAAAATGAGAATCAAGCATAAAAATATATGTGGGTTTGCA
Source organism: Castanospermum australe (assembly GCA_019955255.1). Classification (NCBI taxonomy): domain Eukaryota; kingdom Viridiplantae; phylum Streptophyta; class Magnoliopsida; order Fabales; family Fabaceae; genus Castanospermum; species Castanospermum australe. Next base: position 49,800 of record NSJW01000395.1, on the reverse strand, counting down.
TTTTGTGTATAAGTTACAAAACATTTTTTTTTTCTGATGTCTACTCGTGTGGATATTTCTCATTGTTTATTAAAACATTGTAATACTTTTGGTGAATAATAATTTGTGCTCAATAGGACTGATGATATAACAAACTTATTTTTTATTTTTCATTTTTGGTCAACTTCTAAAAATGTTAAATTACTTGTGAATATTTAAATGTGTTATGTTAGGAAAATAATATAAAAAATCACATATTTTATGTCATCAAATGTATCTATAAATTTACACATCACTATAATAAAATTTTTCTCCACAAATTTACATGGAATGTAACACTTTTGGTGAATAATAATTTGTGCTAAATAGGACTGATGATATAACAAACTTATTTTTTATTTTTCATTTTTGGTTAACTTCTAAAAATGATAAATTACTTGTGAATATTTAAATGTGTTATGTTAGGGAAATAATATAAAAAATCACATATTTTATATCATCAAATGTATCTATAAATTTACACTTCACTATATTAAAATTTTTCTCCACAAATTTACATGGAATGTAATACTTTTGGTGAATAATAATTTGTGCTAAATAGGACTGATGATATAACAAACTTATTTTTTATTTTTCATTTTTTGGTCAACTTCTAAAAATGTTAAATTACTTGTGAATATTTAAATGTGTTATTTTAGGGAAATAATATAAAAAAATCACATATTTTATATCATCAAATGTATCTATAAATTTATACATCACTATATTAAAATTTTTCTCCACAAATTTACATGGAATGTCAGGGATCTAGTTCTCCATTGAATAATACAACGTGGGGAAGAAGGCAGAGAGATGCCTTGTGACTTTCCATAAACGAGTACCATTCAGTCTCTTCCAAAAAAAGAAAATTCAAATTCTACTGTGAGTTATTATTATTTTTTTTTGGGTCATGTACTGTGAGTTATGTTAGTTCACATAATTCACATAAAATGATGCGGCCACTGATTTTGACCGAGAAAAAGAGGAAAGAAAGAGAAGGGAAGAAAAACAAAATAGTGTTGAATAATGTTACATGAATTACGTGAAGAAAATAACTTTTCCTTCCACTCTATGTAAATTAACTTGCAACTGTCCTAGTCCATGAACAAATCGGGCCTAGTGTTCCAATCTTTGAACTTTCACAACAATCATTTTCCCCACGAATCCTCCGTCAGTCCTTTTTCTTTTGGCCTAATTCCACTTACCTCTCACTTTCTTGAGCCGAGTGTTTATCACTTGATACTTTTTTATTTGTGAAATTTTACTTATTTTTTTATTTTGTTATTTACAACTTACAAGAAAATATGCATATATTTTTTAAATAAAAAAACATAAAATATAAGAGGCGTACATAAAATAAAAAATACACATGTAATTTCTTAAATAAAGAAAATGTGAGGTATAATAAGTAGTAACTTCTCTTATACTAACTTCTCACTAATTTCAAGAGAAGGTAGTGTAATTATCCTTTACTTTTTGAAGTAAATGATCGTCTCATGTCTGTGTGCTTGTCTTTGCCAGAGCATATAAGGGTGCTTTTCTCCGCTTTCACCCTTGCCACTCTTTCATATGACACATTCTCTTTGATATATCTTCACCTTACTACGCGTCAAAGTCTCACCTCACCCCTCTAAGTCATCTCCGCCATACTTCATGTCCTTCCCATATTCACCCTCGCCTTTTCTTAAGCTGTTCTTGGGCCTCCAGCAACGCACGACTTACTTCCTCATCTTCCGGTGTCTCTTTTAGCAACATTTCATAGTCTTGTATTGAAGCCTCCCATCTTTTCAACTACAATTTCACCATAAACATAACACGAATTGCATAACTAGAGAAGGGAAAATTTAAAATATTCATGAGTTTTGACACTTTGTATTTTTCAAATTGCATCTTCAAGTAATTATTATCAACCTGTGCAACACTTTTTCTTTGTTCAAAGCACATTGCATTATTATTATATAAGTAAACAAAGAAGGTTAGGTCGGAAACCTTGGCATTACAATCGGCTTTTCTCAACCTGGCCTTGCTGTAAGATGGCCGTTAGTTAAGGGCTGCAGTGCAATCTTCCACAGCTCTCTCAAACTGGCCTAATTTTGATCGACAAGCAGCTCTGTTGCATAGCAAAATAGAGTCATATGGGTCGTGCTCGAGGCCCTCTCCATAGGCAACGCAGGCCTCAGAATCTCGATGCCTTAAAAAGCTCGTATCCATTTGATCGAGCAGCTGCGCAGCTCGAGCCCTCATCATTACTTTCTTCACCTCCCTGTTATTTGAGTCCAGCCTAGCTGCTCGTTGAAGTGCCTCTAATGCATCTTCAAATCTGCCAACACAATGAGTGGACACAGAAGCAAGAGTTTTCAATGCTTATGAATGATTTGCGTAGCATATTTTCTATGGTATTCAGCTAGAAACTAGAAACAAACCTGCCAGCAGCCATATCAACCTGAGCCCGAGTCACTAGTAAATTTGCGTAACCTATAGGTCCAAAGAACTTAGTGCACTCATTAATATCAAAATTAGGGCCCTTTGACATTGCTGCGTCTGCATCTTGATGCCTACGAAGCTTTAAAAAGGCTTCAGCTTGCAATGCAAATATCTTCCGGTAAAGCCAAAACCAGAGTTATGTCAGCACGATTGGCATGTGTGTGTGTGTGTGTGTGTGCGCGCGCGCGTGAGAGAGAGAGAGAGAGAGAGAGAGAGCTAAAACAGAGTTCGACGTGTGACAGAGGCTAGTAGCTCACCTGTGGAGCAGAATCTGCACCAGAAGATATAGCGTAGTTGGTCTCCTTGATCAAGGTGTTCCAGTCTCCTGACCTACGAGCTTCGGTGCACTTGTTTAGATGGACCTGAAGATTCTTTGTTTTAGCAATCTCAGCAGGATCGGCCTCTGGTCCTGCACGTTTATAATGATATAGGGCCTTATCTGTTTCTCCTAATCTGTAGGCATTATTGCAGGAACCAGGAACAGTAACAGAAACCATGAGTGACAACACAAAGGTAAGAAGCTAGAGAAAGTAATCCAATTGAGATGATCCATCCAACTAAACCTTTTCAGTGCAGGTTTAGCATGCCTACCTCGTATACAAATTTCCTAGTCGATGATGAGCTCTATAGTAATGAGCGTCTATCCTAATGGCTTCTCTGCATTCAGTCACAGCCTCCATAAGCCTACCCAGAGCCGTTAATGCTGCACTTCTGTTGCTCCTATAGGAAGCCTTGTTGGGGTCAATTGAAATTGCAGCATTGTACCGAGCCAAGGCCTCTGCAAATCTTCCGTTCTTATAATCCTCGTTGCCCATTATCTTCAATTGCTCGGGATCCATTCTAGTGGACAAGGCCCTGCACAGAGAACCCGATTGTTCTTCCTTTCGTTTATCTTCTTCACTTTTGTTAACCACATTTTCCATCACATAATTTGTGTATCTTCCATTAGCAACTGGGTTTTCCTCCCTCGGCTTGGCAAGGTAATCTGTTGCATTGTGATAATTGGTATTTCCTCCTGCTACTCCTTGCCTCAGGTTACCCAAATTGCCAAACAGCATCACGTTGCTGGACGAAGCTCGAACAAGAATGCTGCTTCCCTTGGACTTTTGGTGATCGGTGATCATTCTTTCAAGCTCATCGGAAATGCCAACGGCTTCTTTGGGTAACTTTCTTCCCTGGGTGGGCGACACTTTGGCTGTGCCTCCCATCCTTGAAGAAGGCACCGCCATTGATGTTTTGCTGGGATGTTTCCTTTGGTGGTTTTGGTTTACAAAAAGGGTTGGGTTGTGGGGATTAGGTGAAGGCTTGGAGAGAAAAGGACATGATGAATTTGTGGCATTAGATGAAGCTGTTCCAAGGAAAGCTGCATTGTCAGAGCCACCTCGTCGCCTCTTTGTATTGTGGGTGTTTGATGCCTTTCCAAGATCGTTGCCATTGGTGGGAGCAGAACCTGCCATGGTTTTTCTGCGTGGCCAGAGATTGCGTCGCCTTAATATTGCAGTTATTAAGCCACAGCCAGATTTCCTCTTTGGCAAAATTTCTCCCATCTTATACTGTTTTGCTTATGTTGCAGAACACACTATTTTTCTTGGTGAACAAAAAATTATGAGATGAATAAGTTGCTCGACAATAAAGCAAGGCCTACCTCAATTACCAACAAGAATCCAACTTAAACCTTTGTGTCTCGCAACTTGACCTTTTCAAATGAGGTAACCATAATGCTTTATTATGTCGATGAATGACTGCTTAAATCTCTTAGACTATCAGAAGTCCAGATATGAGATTTCATGAAAAATGAAGAATGGTACAGATGAAGATTGATTCTGCAAAATATGACTTTAAACATTTCCAACCAAACCGTGTGAAATCGAACATCACAAATTGAAAGACAACACCACCTTGGAGCCTAACAATGAAGAGAGATAGAATGCCTGTCAGGAAACTAATTTTCTTTCTTTTCTCTAACTTACAATTAGAGAGATCAAATTAAATGGCATTATCAAGGCAGGAAATTGCAGGGAAAAAGAATAATGACAGGTAAATCAGTTATTTTGTTAAAAAACCAAAAATGCAATAGTTGGGTTTTAGTTTTTCTCCGCCTTACTCTTTTTTTTTTTGGTTTTCAGTTGCTTGTTTGATAGAAGAGCGCGCGAATCTGTTTCCCCAAACAGGATGCGAAATATTAGGGTAACTGATTTCTCCTTTCTTTCTCAATCAAAATATAATAAATTGCAAAATACAAAAATTAAACAAAATACATGGCATGTCTTTCGTAAGTGATTTTTTTTTTTTTTATAAATAAAGAGTATTAGTTTGATCTATTTGAACTGTCTTATAAACCTAATTTTTTTTAGATTAAAAGTGATAATGATATAATTCTTTTTATAAAATGCGATTCTCAATAATCGAATCGCAGTCTTACTCTAATACACTAACACCTCTTAAGTTTTCCTAAGTGATTTTTGTAGAAAAATTTTCGTGACAATTATAGTATTCCTTTATAGAAAGTGTAATGAGACCTGATCATGGCTAGAATAAGGATCTCTACAATTTTCTTATGTGCTGTCTTCGTTTCTTATATGATTTAATTTTGATATTTTTTTATACTATTATTTAATTACATATATCTTATGGCCACTTCTATGATATACTATGAAATTAAAGTGTATAGATACACTGTAATGCCGTTACCATTGATTTTCTTTATTAGACGTGAACGGTTGGATTAACACAGTCCAACAAAATTGAGTTATTTTGTTTTTTTCCTTTTTTTATTTAATTACATTGTTTCTAATTTTTTTAACCCAATAAATGAAAAAAATTAAACTAAGAAGAGAAGCCTTCGTTGCTTATGCAGGAAAAAATTAAAAACAAAAAAAAAACACGGCACTCCCGCACATGGATCTCTTTATAATTTTTGAACCTCCATTCTTGTTTGCCAGACCAGCATCAAAACCCCTCCCTTAATCCCTTTTCAACCAGTGTTCACCAAATTGCTACCATAGCCTCTTTTCCCCATTGCAGATGAATGAGTATTCTCTGAATTTCTTAAAACCGTCATCATCCTTTCACTTTTGGAGATGATGACCCACCAATATATGATTCCACCTCCCCAACCAATGGAGAGACTTCATGACATAACCACAGCCATTTTTCACCAATATGTTCAAAGTGGTTGACGATAAAATTGTATGGATATTATCATTATCACTGTTTCTTTGTTTTTTCTTTTCTCCCTCCGGTAACAGTTGTAAGTTTTCTTTTTCTTCATCAACAATGGAGGCTTTGTGGCCTAATTTTTTCAATTACTATTGTATTAGAAAATGGCAAGCAACGCAATTATATAAAAAAGAGAGGAAATATAAGATGACTCTCGTTTTATTGGATTAAAATAATCTCAACCGTTCACATCTAAACAAACAAAATCAACCGTACAAATGCTATAGTGTATCTATACACTATAATTTCAGAGTGTTTTGTAGAAATGGTCATATGTTATTATATTATTAAAAATATTTAATTATTAAATAATAATATAAAATATTTTTATAATGTAATAAATTAAAATTAAACTCATTCTTTATATCTTTATAAAATAGTCAATACATGAGAAATAAAGTAAAGAGGTTAGTAGAAAACTGAAATATCATTAAATGAATATTAATGATTTTATTTAATAACCAATAATATTTATTTAATTATTTTCTATTAATTTAATGTACAAAAGTTGTATAGTTTAAATCTATACAAGAATCTATCCTAACTATAACTTTCTTATTTTATTTTACATTTTTTCTCAAGTTTAATTTTTGTTAAATATAATGAGTGCAAAAATCAATATCAATATAATATATAAAAATAATGCCCTGGTACACGTTTCCTAGACTTTCACAATATTTTAATCAAATAATTATAATTCAAAACTTATAATAACAGATTTAATATTAATTATAATCAACATTTATTTAGAAATTTAATTTGATGAGATTCTCTTATTGACTCATCACATTTTAATTTGATATCAATCATCAAATAAGATATGATAATTAAAATTTTTTAGCCTTCTCTCAAACATATAAATAGATATAGATGAATTAATTAATATCAATCAATAATTAGAGATGATATCTCAATAATTAATTGATTAAAAGTTAAATTTTTATGTTATAATCAATTTTGAATGTTTTCTTAAATATAATTTAGTATTAATATGATTATATATTGCATTCATAGGAAAAGTATCAATTAATATTCTTTTCTGATATGTCCTTTCTCCTTTCGTAATCCTGTATGTGATTTGCCTTTGTTCATAGTTAGTTTTGTGGTCTCCATTTACTGTAGTTTATTTTCTTTATTGCCTATCTCTATGTCCCTCCCTCAAGTTTGTTTTCTATAATTTTTTTTTAATTTTATAGTTAATTTCTTACTTATTATCCGTTTCTTTCTCTCACTCCAAATAAATTAATACCTATTTTTTTATGTGTTCAAAGCAGTGGGTAACTTGTAAAGAGTGTGATGTTTAATCGACAATAAAGTTGTGATTACCTCTATATTGCTCTTCAACCAAATTGTAGGCATAAACATTCTTCTTTTCAACTAAATTATAAACGCAAATTTTTTTTTTTTAAATATTGTGACTTGAGTAAGGCTTTTTTGTTTAGATATTATTATTGTAGAATCAATAGCTTTGCATGCCTCTCTTTTTACATTTACTTTTTTGTATTCATTTGAATTGGTTTTATTATGCTACTTTACTTACTCATATAAATGAATGCAAATATGTTGAAAAAACTCTATGGGAGCATACATTCTCTAATCACAATATGTCTAAAATCTTAAATCATTCTTAATTTTAATTTTTTTTAATTCACCATTTCTCTTTTCAATTCACAATTTCTCTTATGTAACCTCTCAAACATAAAATGAGAAATACCAAGGCCCGCTCCAAACATATTGCGCCTTTTGAAACCATCACTGCCTGCAAAAACATCTTTTTGGCTAAAAGCTTTAATTGAAGTAACAAAATTATTTGGGATAGATTAATCTTGGTTTCAAATTTTCTTTCTTTTTTTTATTTTTTAAATATTATGATTTGATTAAGGCTTTTTTGTTTAGATATGGCTATTGTAGGATCAATAACTTTGCTTGTCTTTCTTCTTACATTTATTTTTTGTATTAATCTAAATTGACTTTATTATACTATTTTAATTACTCATATAAATAGAGATAAATATGTTAAAAAAACTCTACGACAACGTGCATCCTTTGATTGTGACCTATCCAAAAATCTCAAATAATTCTTTATTTTAATTTTTCTTTTCAATTCACCATCTCTCTTCAAGCTCCTACTATTTGTTTTCAGTCCAAGTAAATGTTTATTGCATCTAATAAATACAAAGATATTAATTTGAGATATTTCTCTCAGCATTTTTACAATTTACGCGATATTTCTCTCCTCATAGAATTTTCACAAGTAACATTTTCTATTGTAAACACATCTCCTAATTCAGCTTTTGATATGTGGCACTCTATCACATTACTCCCATTAAATAATAATTCAAAATCTTGCGTTTTATATTGATTATAATCAATATTTAATCAAAAATAAAAAAATTATAATAAATATTGAATATTACAATTTGATATACCCTAATTATTAGTATTTTAAATATTTGATTTATCAGTCTATTTTATAAAATAATTTCATATTAATGTATTCTATATAAAGTAACTAATAATTTAATTTCCTCATAATTAATATTGTAAATGTTTGATTAATCAGTCTATTTTATAAAATAATTTCATATTAATGTGTTTTATATAAAGTAACTAATTAAATATCATTTTGATATGACAATCTTGATTCCTAACGTTAAAATTATAATGATAGATCGGTTAAATTTTGATTTTTGAAATTAATTTCAATTATTTTATTAATTAAATATATTTTATTATAAATATGATTACATATTACAAATTTTGAGGCATTTGGCATGCTGCGATTTTTAGAGTTTGAAAACATTTGGCTTCTTTCTACTATTTTTAAACTCTCGAGGCATTTGGTTTATTATGATTCTGAGTCCAGCGATACATTAGGTATTTTTCTTATTCTAAACTATTTCTCTTAGATCGTGGGTAGGTAAATTCTTATGTATTATTTTTACTTTTTAATCTTGCTTACTTTTGACCACTCTATGATAACATATAAATTCTTATGTATTATTTTTAACTTTCATCTCTAAGATTTTTTCCCTTGTATTATAAATAAATTTATAATAGACTTATTATTTTTATTTTATTATTTATATACATTTAATAATTGTATCATAATATTTTTATACCGTGCATGACACAGGTGACAATCTAGTAATATATAAAAGTAAGGTCTTGATTCGTATAATTCTATCAAGTGGAATTCTTTGGTGCAAAATACCTATATTAATTCACTTTTTGACACGTGGCATTCTCTAACAGCATAATTATCATTAAATAATCATAATTCAAATACATCATTTAATACATATAATAATCAACATTAATTAGAAATTAAATCATATTTAATTTTTAATTAGTGTTTTTGAAATGATAATATTTTTAAATTTTAATTTGGGTCAAATGATAAATAGGTTTCATTTTAGAAAAATTTAAATGCATCAATTATAAAAATCATCATCAATCATGGATTGCATATCTAAATTAATTACTATTGAATGATATGTATCATCATTATTCTATTTTTGAATTATATACGGATTCATGTAATTTTATTATTACAAATAAATATTTAATTAAATTAAATATGTTATGATATATTTTCTTATATAAATTTTAGTATAAATATATGCAATACCATATGTCGTGATTCTCATGAGCCATTACTGGACTTTTTAAATCCATAAAAGATTTTATCTTTCTCTTAATTATTTTTTCAGTTATACTCAAACATCTTTCTCTAAAATATTTTTCTGTTACTTTGTGTTTTTATATGAATTTGTATTTATATTATTCCTTTCTAATATGCTTACTTTGATTGTATTTTAATGTATTGTTTTTATATGCTATATTATTTCTTATTGTAAATTGATAAATATATGAAATACCTTACACATATTATATCTATATTATTTCTCATTGTGAATGAATCATTTGGCATGCATATTAAAGGTGAGCTCAATCATCCTTATCTAAAATATTTATCTTGTATCACATTTACTAGAATTTGTATTTATTATTCCTTTTTTCTAACCTCATTTGTTTTGATTCTGTTTTTTTTTATTTTCATTTGTTGCGTTTAATTTTGCAGATGAGTGGAAGTTATTTTGTTTTGTAACTTTCTTTGCATAAATTTTTGAAAAGAGATTAATATATAAGCCTCAAATTTTAGGATTTGATGTAAATTCTATGTTTGAGATGTCGTTTACGTGTACCAATAGAAACTTACGTTCAATGGCCGACATCAGCTTTCATGAGATTTTGACAGTCAAATGTGAACATATATTGAATTTTTTTTTTTATTATTGTCTTGTAGATATTTTGTCATTTGACACAAATTTTGGTAAGTATATATTTATTGTCCGTTTTCATAGTAAATGAAAATTTTATCATTTTTTATCAATTATCAACCCTTTTGATAGTTTTTTATTTTAATTAATTAATATAATATATAAAAGTAAGGCCCTAGTTCATAAAATTCTGTCAAGTGATACTTTTTAGTATAAACACCTATATTAATTCACTGACACGTGACATTCTCTCACAACATAATTATCATTAAATAATAATAATTTAAATACATCATTTAATATAAATAATAATCAATATTAACTAGAAATTAAATTATTTTTAATTTCTAATTAATGTTTTTAAAATGATAATATTTTTAAATTTTAATTTGTGTCTAATGATAAATAGGTTTCATTTTAGAAAAATTTAAATGCATTAATGATAAAGATCATTAATCACAAATTGCATATCTAAATTAATTACTGATATGTACAATCATTATTCTATTTTTGAATTATATACGGATTCATGTAATTTTGTTTTTACAAATAAATATTTAATTAAATTAAATATGTTATGATATATTTTTTTATATAAATTTTAGTATAAATATATGTGATACCATATGTCGTGACTCTCGTGAGCCATTGCTGGACTTTTTGAATCCATAGAAATTTCATCTTTCTCTTAATTATTTCTTCAGGTATATTCAAACATCTTTTTCTAAAATATTTTTCTGTTACACCATATTTATATGAATTTGTATTTATAATATTCCTTTCTAATTTGCTTACTTTAATTGTATTTTTATGTATTACTTTTATTAGCTATATTATGTCTTTTTATAAATTGCTGAATATATGAAATACCTTACACATAACAAATGCAAATCTATTCTCATCGTAAATAAACCATTCGGCACGCATATTAGAAGTGAGCTCAAGTATCCTTCTTTAAAATGTTTATCTTGGATCACATTTACTAGAATTTGTATTTATTATTCTTTTTTTCTAACCTCATTTGTTTTGATTGTGTTTTTTTTTATTGTTTTCATTTGTTGTGTTTAATTTTGTAGATGAGTGGAGGTTATTTTGTTTTGTAACTTTCTTTGCATATATTTTTGAAAAGAGATTAATATATAAGCAGCAAATTTTAGGATTTGATGTAAATTCTATATTTGAGATGTCGTTTATGTGTACCAATAGAAACTTACATTCAATGGCCAACATCAGCTTTCATGAGATTTTGACATTAACTGTAAACATATATTAATTTTTTTTTGTTTATTATTGTCTTGTAGATATTTTGTCATTTGACACAAATTTTGGTAAATATATATGTATTGTCCGTTTTCATAGTAAATGAAAATTTTATTATTTTTTATCAATTATCAACCCTTTTGATAGTTTTTAGTTTTAATTAATCAATATAATATATAAAAGCAAGGCCCTAATTCATAAAATTCTGTCAAGTGACACTTTTTAGTATAAACACCTATATTAATTCACTGACACGTGACATTCTCTCACAACATAATTATCATTAAATAATGATAATTCAAATACATCATTTAATACATAAAATAATCAACATTAACTAGAAATTTTTAATTTCTAATTAATGTTTTTAAAATGATAATATTTTTAAAATTTAATTTGTGTCTAATGATAAGTAGGTTTCATTTTAGAAAAATTTAAATGCATTAATTATAAAGATCACTAATCATGGATTGCATATCTAAATTAATTACTAATATGTATTATCATTATTCTATTTTTGAATTATATACGGATTCATGTGATTTTATTATTGCAAATAAATATTTAATTAAATTAAATATGTTATGATATATTTCCTTATATAAATTTTAGCATAAATATACGTGATACCATATGTTGTGACTCTCGTGAGTCATTGCTGGACTTTTTGAATCCATAAAAATTTCATCTTTCTCTTAATTATCTCTTCAGGTATATTCAAACATCTTTCTCTAAAATATTTTTCTCTTACATCATGTTTATATGAATTTGTATTTATATTATTCCTTTCTAATATGCTTATTTTGATTGTATTTTTATGTATTCCTTTTATATGTTATATTATTTCTTATTGTAAATTGCTGAATATGCCAAATACCTTACACATAACAAACTCAAATTCATTTTCATTGTAAATAAACCATTCGGCACGCATATTAGAAATGAGCTCAAGTATCCTTCTCTAAAATATTTATTTTGGATCATATTTACCTGAATTTATATTTATTATTATTTCTTTCTAACCTCGTTTGTTTTGATTCTGTTTTTTTTATTGTTTTCATTTGTTATATTTAATTTTGTAGATAAGTAGAGGTTATTTTGTTTTGTAACTTTCTTTGAATAAATTTTTGAAGAGAGATTAATATATAAGCAGCAGATTTTAGGATTTGATGTAAATTATAGGTTTGAGGTGTCGTTTACGTGTACCAGTAGGAATTTACGTTCAATGGCCAACATACGCTTTCGTGAGATTTTGACAGTTAATTGTGAACATATATCGAGATTTTTCTTGTTTATCATTGGCTTGTAGATATTTTGTCATTTGACACAAATTTTGGTAAGGATATATGTATTGTCCGTTTCATAGTAAATGAAATTTTTATCATTTTTTTTATCAATTATCAACTTTTTTATAGTTTTAAATTTTAATTAATTTAATAATCTTAAGTGTGTATGCTTTGAAGTTGCTCAGATTAGTACATTTTATGTCTCATAAAATTCTATTTTAAATTTAAAAAATTTTGTAAAAAGAGTGCCAATAAATATTAAAAAAAAGATAATATACATTAAAATCAATAAATATTAAAAGTAATAATTCAATGCCCCATTTTATTCAATCTATAAAATAAATATTAAAGTCAATAAATATTAAGAGTGCTAAGATTATAAAAAATATTCATAGATGTAAAGATATTATATTAAAGTGGTATAAAAAAGATAATATATATTAAAATCAATAAATATTAAGAGTAATAATTCAATGCCTCAATTTACTCAATCTATAATAAAATATTAGAATCAATAAATATTAAGTGTGTCAGCATTGTAAAACATATTCATAGATGTAAAGATATATATATATAATATTAAGTGTGTCAGCATTGTAAAACATATTCATAGATGTAAAGATATATATATATATATATATATATATATATATATATATATATATATATATATATATTATTCTAATAATATTTGAATGACATTAAAAAAAAATTACTTATTTGAAAAACATTAAGACTAATTACATATCTAAAAAAAATGTATCATGAATTAGAAAGATATTTATCATCATTAAATACATACTATGACATTCAAACATATCTAAATAATATTATTAATTTAATGTTTTATATGGAAAGAATATAACATTAAATAATAAATATAATATTTTGACATTTAAAAATATATATTTATATATACTGTTAACATATAAAAAAAGTCTTTAATTAAAAAATACTAAAAAAATATGTTGACATGTGATAACGTTTGCAAAAGATATTGATAAAATTTTTTAAAAATATAAAGTGATAGTAATTTTCTTCCCTAATTAAATATGAATTAATTAACATAATTAATATGTAATTAATGTAATTAATAATACCTTGCTAAAAAAACCCATAATAGACATATTTTTTAAAAAATGAAATTGTGCAAGTTAAACCCCTTTTATAAATGAAAAGACTCAATAAATGCTTTAATATGAAAATATTTGATGGCATGAAATTTTGAAAAATTATTTGAATGTTAAGTGATAATAATTCTCTTCCTTAATTAAAGGTAAATTAATTTATATTAATTGATATATAATTAATATAATTGATAATATTTTTAAATATATAAATGTTTGAATTTAGACAACATAATTGCGCAATTCTAATCGCTCTTGCCAACTAACAGATTCAAATAAACACTTTAATATGAAAATATCTGATGAATAAAAATTTTGAATATGATTCCTTGATTTGTGCTTAAATGAATTTATAATGAAGTTATAAATAATTACACATATTAAATATGATTGATTCAATCATATTCAAATTCTAATAAATTAGGCATTAAAATGAAATAGAGTTAATACAAAGTAATTTTCTATTACGTTAATATAAAATGTTATACTATATTTAATGTAGAAAATTAAAGATATTCACCCATCGATTGATAGTTAAGACTCTCAAGTTATTAAATTAATATTACTTATCATTTATATGTCATAATTTTTACCTATCAAATTAATTGATACACAATACATTAGTAAGATATTTCTATGCAGATACTGATATATAAAAAGTAATATTACATTAAATTACGCCATAAGAGTAAGAAATTTCAATGTAGATAATGATATAAATTTTAAAACCTATTATCTTTTATTTATTATTTATATGCTCTTGATTATTTTATTATCTTTTAAATCATGTAATTATTGTAAGGATAATAATTGTAAGAATATTAATAAGAAATATTCAACTCCATTATTGAGAATCCATTTTGCATCAAAGAAACAACCTTTATGTTAATTCTCTATCTTAAGTGCAAGATTAAGTAAAATCATTTGTTAATCAATATAATATATAAAAGAAGCGTTGCGTTGGCTTGATTTATATACTTTTTGACATGTATTCTTCTTACAATAAAACACATCTCTTTATCAATATTGTCATAGCGCCCTCTAGATATGTTTTGATAATTTATCCGCAATACATGTTAAAATGTGACATTTTATAAAAGCACTCTATACAATTCTTTACTTGAATATCTTGCATTTAATATTGTTTGGGTCATTATTATTTTAAATGTAATTACACTATTATATATGCATTTCACAGGTAATCATTTGTGTTTGAAGTTCTTTTGCTGGGAAAGACAAAAAAAAAATATAAGAGTTTTCAATAGGTTTCATATATATCTTCTAACGGAAATACTCATACAATTAACTATTAATTTCATGAGTAGATAAGAAAATTATAAGTGAATTTCTTAATGATGATGAAGAGTAAAATTGTAAATCAAACTCATCCATTTTAATTTCTTAATGGATGTTATACATTTTAGATTTGATGTATGAACTTGAGTATTTTTTTATATTTAGATATTTATATCTATTTAGCTTTAGTGTTTCTTGAATTTTAAAAGTTTGAGAATTGAATATAGATGTATAAAGAATTAGAAATGAATATTTATGTATTTAGTACAACAAATGAAATGTCTTATTAACTAGAATAGTATATTTATGTATCTTTTCTTTTTTTTTAATAAAGTGAGTTTACAAATGACGTATATTTTCTAGTAAAAATTTCATCTCATCAAGTAATCATGCTATCCAATTACTTCGTTAAAGAAAATTTTGCTGTCATTAAATGAGTAAAGCGAAACCAATATATAAGTGGTAAATATTGTAAGAAACTTTAATTTAAATTATTTAAAGTACATAGTAAAATTATATAATAATTAAATACTAATTATTTTATATCGTAATTTTAACTTCCCAATTGATAGATATACAATAATAATGTTAATGTTTGATGCATCAATCAATTTTAACTATATAAATTACAGTTACTAATTTCTCTTAATTATTTATCATGAAATTATAATATAAAATTTTTAAATCATTATTTTTTATTTTTTATTTATATACTTTAATGCATTATATCATTTCTCATATTATACTGTACATTGCACCAGTGCAAACCTAATTTAAATCTAACACAGACCCTCATTACTAGCATACTCTAATGACTTTGTTAAGTATAAATTCTACTTCTTTTGAAAAGATACTATAATATCCACTTTTTTTGGTTTGAATATACACTTTTTTTTATCTATGATATACAATGATTGAAAAGCACAATAAAATTATAATATTAGATATAAGGAAGGAAAATTAAATTTGAAAATTTTAGTATTAGGAAAATGAGCCAATCAAACAGTTAAGTTGTACTAACCGCAAAGAATGAGTTAACTGTAAATTACCTTTTATAACTTCAATCCTTCAATAAGTAGTCTGATTTTGATAACTAATTTATTTAAGCTTTTAATCTATAACAAATAACATCCCCTAATTTTAATTTTGACCTAACCCATTTAAATCATGATTTTAAAATTAACATTTAGCCACATGGATGATTTAAAATCATATATATTAAAAATTTTAATTGCCAATATTAAAACCGCAATTGACTATTTATCAAAAAGTTAAAATTAAAAAGTGCAATATACAAATTAAACTAAGGAATATAATAAATTAATTCATTCAATTCTGTAGTTGGTTAGAATTTTAACTTGATAATGGTAAGTGACCAAGAGTAATTTATAATTGACGGATGAGTACTTATCAGACTAAATTCGTAAGTACCAAAAAGGAAAGAAAAAAAAAGAAGAAGAAAAAAGACATTATACATTTGGTTATTTTAATGAAATGTGGACTTTCACCTTCCAATTCGGTAAAAGGTAAATTTGGATTTGACAAGATGTCCATTATCCCATGGCACTATACAGTTTTTATGCCATCGTAGCTGTAGCCAGTGATGGAATTCCCAATCAACCTTGTTTCTGGATACAATTATCGATTTGGTTACATTTGACTTCATCTTTTTGTACTACTTCTACTAATTAGCAGTAAGGTTTCCAGGCAAATCCAACAAAATTTACAATTTGGAGGCTAAACCAGTACTATCAAATTTAAACATGCCAGCACGAGCTAAAAAGACAAAGTGCCTGTTAGATGAAAGTGGATGTGAAAAGTTAAAATGATGCAGATCTTGTAAAGATCAGATTGCCACAACATTTTTCTGTATGCCTATCGAATTGACAATAAAGTAAAGCTAAATTATGTACCGAAAAAAAAAACAATAAACAAAGTAAAGCTAAATTCACTCTTCCAACGCCAAAGCTGCTTCATCATAAATGATTCTGTTATCCCACAAGAAAAAAAAAAAATTAAAGAGTGGAGAAAAAGTAATATCGGGCTGCATTCCGCAGGCTAAGCTTAAAATGAACAGGAGATCATTAAAACATCCCCAACTCCCAAAAAGGAGAGACTGACTGTATATTTTCTTCTTCAAGGCATCAAGAGGGCTTTCTGATCAGCTCTTTCCATATCGCTTCTGACAAATCCTCTGCATTATACTCGACTCCAAAGCATCTCACAACCTCCATGTTAGGGTTCAACAAATACCTGTTTGTTTAAAGCTTATGGCCATATTAAGTGCAACCACACAAAATAACAGAACGATACAAGGGTAAAACAAGGACTTACATGTTGTGGGAACAGTCAACAAGATAATCACCACCCTCCTCTTCTATCTTCTTAAAATAAACACGATATTCTTGTGCCAACTGCCTAATAGCTGCAACAGGTCCAGTTAACCCTATGATTTTTGAGTCAAACTCTGCAGCCCATCAGAGGGAAAGAGAGACAACAAAACTTAATTGGGCAAAATGCATTAAAAAAGGGGCGCAACATAAAGCAGAATTAACCAAAGCCTACAACCTCAGATTATAGATCATGATAGTTTCATCAGCGAGAGAATCTAACCTTTAAGGTATTCACGAAGTTGTGAGGGAGTATCACGTTGAGGATCAATGGTAACAAATACTGGTAAAATCTTAAGATTCTGTTTTGATTCTTGATCCAAATAAAATACAAAATGTTAAAGTTAATCCTTATAAACAACTTATAATACAGTAAACTGAGAGAAGTGCCAAACCTAATATATCAATTGCCTTGGCCATAATTTGGACTTGCTCTGGCCCAAGATCAGGAGATGAGGTATAGCCAAAGTAGAGGAGGACCCAATTCCCAAGAAAATTACGTTCTGTAACTGTTTGTTTCTCGGTATTAATTAGTGTAAATGGACCCCCAATTATGGGTCCATTGACAATATTTCGGCTGTCGCCATCAACCTGATGACCTGATCCAACAAATAGAGCAATTAAGACAATGGAAATAAAAACATCCTTTCAAATTTATATTGGGAGCACACTTTGGACAATAATAACGTATCTAATCCAATAACTCACTAAGCTTTGATGCCTAAAAGTGGAAATTAGAACTTCAAAAATCAAAATGAAAAGGTTACCATTTCACCCAAAAACCACAAGTGAATCCATTAATAATCATGGATATGAACAAAAAGACAAAATTTAGTACATCATGTGCAATTCTTACAAAGTCTTGGCTTGATCCTCTCAACAGCATACTTTTCTTTTGCAAGTCATGGATCAATTTTCGCAATACAATTCCAACCAAGTCAGGAAGCAATGTAACTTAGATCTATGATCTATCCCTAGCAACTAATTAAAAGAAATTATACAGTTTTTGAAAAAAGAAAAAAAAAAAAAAGGATCCGTAATAGCAAGTGGCAACTAATGATGTCATGCACACTTACTGAATTATATACTATTATACTGCAAGTCATAATCCGTAGGAATTATCTGATAGCAAAATTGCAACAGATTAAGATATGCATCAAAGCAAATGTAGCACACTGATAACTGGCAGATACATTTGAAGAACAAACAGAAACATTTTATTTTTGATATCTTAATTTAAAGTTTCAACAACAGCTAGAAACCAGGCTGGATTAAACTAAGAGGAACCCAAGCATATTGTTGAATTTGAATGTCTAGTGACTTAACACAGAGCCTTCCCCAAACATGTACACCAGTTCATGTGAGTAATCATCAAATGGCCCTAAAAGTGACTTAGGTGCATTTGCCACATTTTCATGATCCAAACTTGATTTTTATTATATAACTAAGTTAAAAAAAAAAATAGGCAAAGACATTATAACCCATCATTTGAAGGCACTTGTTGCCAGTCAAGATTTATCATGCAAAAGATGTAATGTCAATGTTTGCTGTCGGCAAAATATTTGGCTTACTTGTATGTATTGATTTAATACATAGTTTTATAAATCCAAATCAATTAGTACTACTTCAAAAATTGGTTCCCATAACATATGAACTCCACCATTACAATTTACAACCAGTATGCAAGATCACTGAGACCCTCTTAACCATCTTTTTCATTGCTACAGTTGATATCAGAGGTCTGCCACAATCCCCCCCGTGTGTGTGAATGAACTTGGAAGTAAAATTTCCCATATTTAGCAACAATCTAACATGATAAATTTCTACATAATGAAACATATACTGTCTTCTGATGTATTCGTCCTTTAATCAAGCTTCACTGATTTTCAATATAAGAAAAAAAATTAAGATCTAACTTTGCTTCTGATGTAGCTAACACACTTATGGACAGTAAAACAAAGCTGTAGAAAGACACTGGAGATCCATTTGCCGATAAGTCATCCTACAAAAGATTGATAGCAAGACTTTGCTACCTTACAACAACAAGGCTTGATATATCCTATGCAGTGCAACAGCTCAATCAATTCCTGGAGAATCCAATAACTTCTCACTCTAATGCTGCTACAAGAGTCCTTAAATACATTAAAGGAAAAGCAAGTGCTGGACTATCCTTAAATACATTAAAGGAAAAGAAAGTGCTGGACTATCTTTTCCATCAGATTCTGATTTCAAACTCATAGCCTTTATTGATTCCGATTAGGCAGGCTGCTTGGACACTAGAAAATCCATCTCTGGATATTGGATATTCCTAGGACGATGATTGATTTCATGGAAGTCAAAGAATCAAAACACAGTGAGCAGATAATCTTCTGAGTAGAATACCGAGCCTTAGCTACAACTACTTGTGAAGTTCAATGCATTACTTATCTACTTAGTGATTTATGCATTCATTCCAACAAGCTTGCGGGTATAACAATTTTAAGAGGCTATGAACAAAAATAAGCACTTGTCACCAAAATTTTGAACTTCAAACTCTTTGTAGCAGATCAATTGAGAATACTTAATGACAAATACCTTTAGGAACAGCTCTCCTCTCATCGTTATAATGAAAAAAAGCTGCCAGCCCAGCAAATCCTAGAATAGCAGCTGGCTGCAGGAAGTCAAAAGTGGGAATGATACACTAAAATCCAATCAACTGGAAACAACCATGCAGTTGTTGTATAACAACGAAAAAGAGAGCAAGGGAACATACAACAGCATAAGTACCCCATGAGCGAGAAGCCTGCGATTCTAGACGCATTACAGGATGAACATCCGGTTTTTCTCTACTGTGTCGTGAGGATTTTGTATAGCTAACAAATTGAGCTGTCCTAGAGGGAACAGAGCTATGACAAAAGCATAAAAAATCAAAATAACAAGTCAACAACCGCTCAGGAAGAATCAAACCACACATTAAACCAAGATTCGAAACGGCTATGATACATCGAAGTTGAAGAATGCTCAGAAAATCCAATACTAGGAAGAAATTTCAAGGATGAAAACCAACTCCGATGTTCTGCCATTTGCAACAAAGAAAAATGCTTCCAAAGATTTGACACCAACACAAATAAGCGATTCGTCATATCATTTCGTCAAATAAATTAATTGAAAGGGGGAAACAATCGCCAGATTGGAACTCGAACAAACAGTGAAAGAAGAGAGTAAAGAATGAAGTGATTTTAGAGAGTGACCTTCGAAGAAGAGCGAGAGCTTCCCAGCTGGAGCGGTGCTTGGAAGAAAAGAACACGAACCTAGAAATGGGCATTGCTAACTAAATACTAATTTCTAGTAAACTGAGGGAAAGGGTTCTCGGTGTGTAAGAGAATTGGAATGGCAAGAAGTAAAACCCATGCCCATTTGTAATTGGGATTGTAGGGCGTAGCAAAAGAGAACACGAAACATGCGCCTATTATTTCCAAGTTCTTTCTGCTAGCTGCTGCAATCAACCAAAGCAAACTAAATATTGTCTTGCTCTCCGAGCTTATTATGGCTGCCTTGTGCTTACTTTCGCCAAGTTTGCCAAAACACCCCTCCATTTACCATTTTCCATTTTCTTTCTGTTTCCGAGTCTGATATGGTCCATAGGTATGGATTCCGATGTGCTGTATGTCAGGTTAGCAAGATTTAAGCGCCAATCTGATAAAATAAATATAATGTAGATCTAAGCCCACAACTACTCATAATGTTACTGTCTTAGAAGGTAGCGGGCCGGCCCTGAGATTTCGCTGGTCCAAATAAAACCTTTAGTTGATGTTTCACCAGGAACCAGATGAGTTTTAAGGCCCGAGACAGACAGGAGCTTACTTGTCCTGGTTATAGAAACTGGAGAGATGAGATCAACCACCAAATCTCTGGCGACAAACATTTGGGGAAAAGGTGTTGTAATAGTGGGCTTGGATGTGTCTAAGTTAACGGGCTTTAGGCAGGCCAGGCCCCAGAGTTGGTGACGTCAATATTCATTGTACACGACCCACATACTCGTTCCCTGCACAACCTCCAGGGTGCGGTGTCCCTGAGAGCAGAGAGCTGAGAGTCTCAGACCGAGAAGCCGAAGCACTGATTTTTTGATGTTTCGTAGCCTCCTTGCTGGTCACAAACACGTGTTTCCTACGACTCTTATTACGTGGTTGAGTGTCTATGCCTTATGCAACGTCTTGCAATTATTTTTTTTATTGTGTACTGGAATATCTCACAAAGATTCGGCCTATTTTAAATTATTTAATATTTTTAGATCAAAAATAATAATAATATAATATTTTTTATAAGATGTAATTCTTAAGAATTAAATCGCAATTTTTATATTTAAAAATATAACCTACTTCTATTATATCAACATATCATGAATTTACCTCTTGAAATTATGCCACCGCAAAGGTTAGAACTTAGAAATAAGAACCTAACATCCTATTTTGAGCTCTCTTTTGCTGAGAAATAAAGAGAAAAAAAATTATATTAATATGCAAAAAATTGTTAAATTATACATAAACTTACAAAATATATATATAAATTTATAAAAATATTAATTATATTTTATATAATTTTATAACTAAATCTGGTTGTACCAAAAAAAATAAAAAATATATTATCATATAACTTTTGTATGAATGATATTTTATTTTTGTAAGAAAAAAAATGAAGTTCAAAACCAATACACGCACTGTTGAGTTTGGGACCTAGAATTGGTTTCAGGGACGTGAGAATACGTATTTCACAAAAAATAAGTACATTTAATACTTCTTAATATGAAATAGGAAAAAAATACAAAAATGCCCCTTCAACTTTACCTCACCTGATTTACCCTCTAGGTTTCAAAAATAGTTAAAAAAAACCCTTGAGATTTACTAGATGTGTAAAAGACCCTTGATCTTTATTAAATGTGTAAAAAATCTCCTTTGTCAAAGAAATATCAATTTACTATTGGAAAATATCATATACTCGTTATGTATTAACTTAAAATGATAAGTGAAAATATAAAGATCTCCCAAAACATTAATTTATATTTAATTAGCTCATAAGTTTTAAAAATAGTCAAAACACGAAGTAAATTTTTGTATGTTTTGATTATTTTAGAAAACTTATAGAGCAAATTACGCATAAATCAAAGTTTAAAAATATTGTTGAATTTTGCCTAATCATTTTAAGTGAGTACATGATGAGTGTGTGACATTTTTTATTAATGGATTAGATTATCTTTACAAAGAGGTTTACTTGCACATTTAGTAACATTCATGATATTTTTTTTTATCCTTTTTAAAACTCAGGAGCTGGGTAAACAGTATATAAAGCAAAGTTGAATAGGATTTTTTACATTTTATCCTATAAATTAATAATAAAATTGCTTTATTATTAACTACAAAATCATTTAGATAGATTGTATAAATATATTGTTAAATGTCGGCATATTAAAAAATAAAGCCTAAGAACATAGAGTTAGAGTATATTATTTAATTGAATGGTAGATTTAATGCTATATTTATTATGACTATAAATGAAGGTTGACTTAACTAATAAAATTAAATAATAGAATTGAGTTTCATATTTTAAAAAGTTTTAGATTTGAATTATGCATAAATCTAACTAAGTTTACCTATCTAACACTTATAAAGCACCAAACTATTTTGGGATAAAGTAGTGAAAAAGACATAAAACTCTCAAATTTAGATTAAATGAGAGAAGCAAATTAACAGGGAATTTCATTGATGTTTTGTGAAGGAAAAATGTTATATGCACGTAGAAAAATCCTCATATAACTTACATTTTTTAATATAATAAATAAAAAAAGTGAGAATTATAATAGTTGATAAAAAAAAAAAAGTTGTCCAAATCAATTTACGTGTACGGTGTTGACCAAATCTTAGGAGCAAAAATATCAGTACTATTTGTGAAGTGGTCACAAAGGATGATGGTTTGGTCAGAGTCTGGGATCGGGTGCAGATTTCTGAACGTAATATAACGAAGACAAGTCAATAGTCAAATTTCCCCAAGCTGGTTTCCTGGCCACCGTGGTCCATGACATCGTGCCCCCCTACCCACGGACGCCACCATACACAAACTGTTGAACAACATGACCGCACCCACTACGTGGACTGGTGATATATAAAAATGCCTTTGACGCAGTCCTACTCTTACGCCACTTATATAGGTTAGGTTAGGTTATATTTTTTTAAAATAGATTTTATTTGTTTTAAAAAATATTATATAATATTTAATTTATGAAACGATGATCTGATAAAATTAAAATAAAATAAAAATAGAATAAAATGAGATGATTATTTTTAATTTATAATTTAATAATTTTTAAAATAAATTTTTTTAAGTTATTTTATTATTTAATACATAAAATTATTATAAAATAGAATTAAAATTAATATAAATGATATAAATATTTTTTATAAAAAAAATTTTAAATATTAATAATAATGTTTAATTTTATTTTTTTTATAATTTGATTAGAATAAATATTATTATTTTTTAAAAAAATAATGTTATCACATCAAGTAAATACTTCACATTTATTTTTATATATAAATAAGTTTTTAAATTAAAGACAAAACATTTACGTCAGATTAAAAATTATATTGATAAACTAAAATATTATAAAGTTTGATAAGAAATCAAATATAAAAAATTTGACAAAAAAAATTATATCATAAATTGAAATGTAAGAAGGATAATATTTTATTATCAAAAAAAATATAAAAAGGACAATAGGTATAATTTTATAAAAATTTTAAGGGTATCTTAGGAACAAATAATTATAATATAATTTTATAGAGTATAGAATCTCAATCCCTCTGCTGTATTCCTGATTTTATGAAATGAGATATGTAATGAAATCATCATTTTAAGATTTTTTTTTACAAACAAATATAAGAATATGACTCATTATATGGAATCCAATCACCCTTTCTACATACCAAACGTCACGTTAGGTTTAAGTCTAACTTATTGCTTAATATAAACATTTTTTTTGGGCTTTAACTGGCCTTTTATAAAAATACAAAAGTTTCACCTTCCTTCCAAGTTTATTTAAAGGCCTACATCATATAAAAATTTTAAATTAATTTAATAAGCCTATATTTTAAAAATCTTAAATAGCATGTGTCTTTAATTAAAATTATTAAATTATATTTAAAATTAATAAATTATATAAAGATATAATAATAAATGATATAAATATTATAATTTTTTAATTATATATATATATATAATAGATAAATAAGTTAACTTATTAAGTTAAATAAATATTTTTAACAGTCTAAACTTGATCTATTAACTAAATATATTTTTATAAAAACATGACTTTTATAATAAATAAGTCAAGCTTAATAAGGTTAAAAATAAGTGAGGCTATAGGCTCTAATAGCACACCTAATCTATTTATACCCCTATCTGCTTATTTCCTCTTTCAATTTCTTCACATATTTTTTAAAAATTTTATTCTTTTATCTTAATTTTATTCTTTTATATATAAAAAAATTAGTATTTGCTATTTAGAGGATGAAAATTTGAACGTAATTGTCTAACAAAAAAAAATCAAATTACAACTTAAATTGTTGCTTAATACACTCTTTTTTGGTGAATTAATAGAAATTGTTTTCGTTTTCCATAATTACAATTAACTATAAATATAAATTTTCATAAACTTGGAGATCCTTGTTAAAAATATAGTAAGAAAGTGAATCAAATCAAATTAAAATTTTTTTTTGAATAAAAAGTAATCTCACAAACTATCTTATAAATTTAATGTTTTAAATTAAAAATAATAATAATATATAATTTTGTAATATTTAAAAATATAATTTATTTTTATTACATCAACCAGAAAGAACGAATGAGAATATTTGAACGTGACTAAGAAGAAAAGGCCGATAGTGCTATCGAAACAATAAATAAGGAAATTTGTTAGGTAGCATTGGACTTGTCAAAATGGGGACTGGTATCAACTACTTAAAATTTCAGTCACATTAGATTCCGACTTGAAAATTATGTTTGTCTATTTACATCACTATCTTAATATCAAATCTATACATCAAGATCAAATCACGAAAATAGCTGTTGCCTCTCGTGCATCATCATTAAGGTATCTCACCCATCCCTCCTCGGGCAGAAGCTACAGGGAGATGAGCAATTAAGATTTCAATAATCTTTTTTTGATATGTATTTTTTTAGTAAAATATGAAAAAATAAAAAATTAAATTTATCTCTTATTTAATATTAATTAATAATAAAAATTAATGAAGAAATTTAAAATAATAAATTTTTTGTGATTTTATATATTTGCATCTCTTCATTATTTAAGACATTGAGAAAAAAGAAAATTTTAAAATTTTATTCTTTCACTTTACTCATGTTAAAATAAAATAATATTATGAATTGTAAAAAGTAATAAAATAATTTGATATTTATTTACAAATTTTTTTTATTTTTTTCTTGATGAAATTAAACAAAAGAAAAAAAGCCTTCCTTCTCTCTAATTTCTTTCTTTTTATTTCTTTTCTATTAAGAAGAATTGTCTTTATTCGAAATTAGCAATAGTATTGTTTCTTGTTTGGTATACGAAATTAGTGACAGTATTTTGGACAATAAAAAAAGAAGACATTTTTATGTCGTACATTGCTTTGGATACATATATTTTTTTATTATTTTATTTAACTAAAATGAGTAAACTAACACTTTGAAATGCACCCATAAAATTTAGAGTACGTTTGGATTAGAGAAAAATATAAAAAAAAGAATAATTATTTAAAAATTTTAAATTTAAAATGTTTAATTTTATTTTATTTTGTTTATTCTTCTCAATAAATCATAGAAAATTCAATAGCTCAGGACTCTCTGGAGTAACTTTTTACGAGAACAAATAATGGGAAAAGGGAGACTAACATTCTTTGAACGTTGAATATTCAATACAATGCTTTCTTTCGGGTTTTCCTAAACAGTACTCAATGACAGGATTCGTTCCCTTAGAATTAATTCTTGATGTTCCTAATCTCACTATAGGTAAGCTTTCCGTATAACAAGATGAACTATCTCGGATTCCATAACCTAAAATCTATTAATTAAAATGGAAAAAAAAAAAAGAAAAGATATCAAACTGATACGTCTATTCTTGTTTTCTTCTTTAGGCATCCTAAGTCTCTACAATTAAATTTATAGCTCGTAGATTTGCAAGTTGACACTTTGCTTGACCTCCAGGATTTCGTTTTTCGAAGCTGATCATGTAGTTACCTTGTGAATCTGCAACTGGTGGACATAAATACAATAATGTGATAGAGTATACTTGAAATATAATTTAGTTTTTTTAACTGTAAAACAACACTAAAAAAATCAGAAAAGCTAGTGTTGTCTAATCATATGCGTATGAAGCATTTAAAAACTGTATAATTCGGAATTGAGCGTGACTTAATTAGAGGATCAAGTCATTGATTAATAGTTTAATCACGAATTAAGTAATCAAATTAAAGAATTAAAATAAAGAAAAAAATTTAAAAAATAAAATACTTTATATTTTTAATAGAATACAACTCAATTGTAATATTTAAAAGATATGTAATTAAATATTACAATTTAATACAAATATATTTTTAACTAATAAATAATATAAATTAAATAATTTTTCAAATATTTTAAATAACATAAATTTAATAATCTTACACAAGTTCATGCACTGATTTCTTATGTCATTTATCAGCATAAAATAAAAAAAAGTATTAAAATATAAAATTTAACTTTATAATAAAACGTACCGGTCCTCTCCTATCCATAAAACTATGCTTCAAATTGTTTCCGCAGTATGGTTAGGTAAAAGCATTATTAATAAGGAAATTTGGCCTGATCTCTAATATTTCTCTGTCCTGTACACTGCCGTGACAAAATTTAAAGAATAAAAAGGAAAAGCAGAATTAAAATAAGGAAATCGAATAACTATCTTCCAAACATAATGATAATATTTATTTCCAAATAATAATATCGGAAAGTTCGAACAATTTAATTATCGCCTGGTATGGTTGATTATGCTTTTGTGCATTCATCCAATTATTTATAAAACCCATATATTTGGCTCTCAGCAGTACAGCTTGACCGCACCCCAGAAAACAACACGGAATAAATAAACAAAAAGTATTGACCATTTCATTGACCGAATTTTTGTTTTCTTCTTTCTTTTGGGGTTATATTTTTCAATTTTCTTCCCTGTGATTTGTCTCGTCTACTCATATATTATCTCTTTTTTCAGCTATTCTGGTATCCATCTATTTAGTTGTTGTCATTGACTCTTGACGGATAGTGGAGAAAAATACCAGAGGGGAAACTACCGAAAAAGGGACGAGAGGCGAAAAAAAAGGAAATTAGAAAGGCAAGGCAAGAAAATATTCTTGTAAGTGTTGCTGAAGACTCGAGAGGCATTGCGATTTGGGGAATATATTGGGGGAATTGGGATGCAATTTGTCTCCCATTCAATTCTCAACTCACTATATATATATATATATATATATATTGTAAAGTATCATTTATACACTATTTAAAGTCATCTTACATTGATATAACATTTATATAGCATTTTTAAATTTAAAGAATAGAGTTCATTCACTCTTTATTAAAATCAAATTTTGTTACTACCTTCCTTTATTAAAAACTCACTTCATTGTTCTCTTACTTCATTAAACAAGTGCTTTTAAACCATTAAATTAAAATGAAATCAATGGTTATAAATAGGTATAAGAGATGGGTGTCGATTGATCTTAACCATATATATATATATATATATATATATATATATATATTCAATTTTAGTGCATTGTGCTTGTAAAAATTTTTATACTATTATCTAATTATGTGTTATTAAATCATTTAATAAATTTGACTATGATTTATTTCAAAAGTCAATTTTTTTTGTAAACAAAAATTTAAGTTGAGGAAAAGGCTCATCTCAGTCTAGAGTCAAGGCTTGCCTCCAAACTCATTGAGTGCTTACAGAAGTACTTATAGATCACACACTAATATTATATATAATCCTCAATTTATGCTAACCCCCAAATCTCGGTTCAGATGAAAATATTAAGTAAAAACCAACAACCAAATTTTAAATTAAAGATTTATTTTATAATGGTGGTACATAAGTTTAAACATATCATTTCAAAAAATCTATTCAAATTCTTCACCACTATCCCGTTATTGATAATTTATTTTAAATTAAGATTTTAATTGTGATTTGTAACCTTTACATTATTATAAATCATGTTATTAAAATGATTTGATTTTTAGTAAAATTTATTTGATAATATAGTATCACATAATTTAATAAATTAACTAACAATGTTGTACAACTTATATCCATGTAGTTGATTCAAATATAGATTCCCCATATACACACATTTTGTTTTATTTTTAATCAATATAATATATAAAAGTAAGTAAAATTCTGCCAAGTGACATCTTTTAGTGTAAACACATCTTCTAATTCGCTTTCTAACACGTGGCACTCTTTTACAACACTTTTTTACGGCACTCTCATCAAATAATAATTTAAAATCATGCATTTAATACTTATTATAATCAACATTAAATTAAAAATCAAATAATTACAATAAATATTTAATATTGTAATTTAATATACCCTAATTATTAGTATCTTAAATATTTGATTGATGAACCCATTTTATGAAATAATTCCATATTCATGTATTTTATATAAAGTAACTAATATTTTAATGCTGTGATTATTAATATTTTAAATGTTAAATTAATTAGCCCTGATTATTTGAATCAGTGTTTGACTCAAAAATCTTTAATATAATATCAATCAATAGTTAAAATATGAATATCAATTTGAAAATCAATAAAAATCAAGAATGAATATAATATAAATATTTAATATGATTTTAAATTTTAAAAAATGGACCGATTCATATCCTGTGTTTTACGCAAGGGCATTCAAAATCATACATTTAATGGTTCCGAGTCATTATTGCTGCAATTTGGTTCTTCAAACAGGCCATTTGGTTGTCCGACAATGGGGTGTCCAATGTGTTATATCCCTTCTATTTCTCTCTGCTTCTTCTCACATTTATAGGAAGGTAAGTCACTCTCACTGGCAATTCTTGCTGCTTCATTGCCAAAAAATATTCTTTTTTTTCTTTATTCAGTTTATTGTCACTGTACGGGTTTGAAGCTATTATTATTATTTATTCTGATATTGACATCAATTATTTGTTAACTCTGACTTCGCCTATATCTTTATTTTGTATTCAACTGCTTTGTTTATTCTTTTACAAAAAATTCTTCTCTTTTGTGGGTAATTATTAATTTTGATTCTTTTTAAATATGAAAATCAAATTGGTATGCATTTTTTTTTAAGTGTTTGCAGGAGTTGGAGGGTTATAAAAATGAAGAATCAACAAGTAAGGGATAAAACGTTTGAGAAGTTCACATAAACGATTAAGAACTTCTCCAAATTGAACTCCGAGATGTTGTGCTCTGAGACTTTCTTCATGGGCAACTATCCATGGTACTTGATGGATTCCCAGCATTTAGAATTTACTAGATACATATTTTCATATGCGATTGTTGATTCTAGCATAGATAAATTTGCATAGATAAATCTCATATTTTCTAAAGTAGATAAGCTTTTGTCATGTTAATTGACAATGCTCTTGAATCATGATGTATATAATGCAGCAAGTTTCAAAAGATGCTACGTAGTTAGTGAATACGTAGAGAAGGTGAGAAGTAATTTCATGGAACATATATTCTTAGCAAGTATTTTAAAGCTGTTATGGAGAATTGTATCCAGGATTGGTGAGTTTTTGTCTATTCTATTCTACTCATTCTTCTTTATTTTTTCTTTTTCTTCTTTTTTTTTTGGTGAGAGGATGGGGGGAGGGGGAGGGGAGGGGATGGGATGCTCTCACCCGGACTTGATCCTGGATGTAGGTATTTCAAGGCAATCTATATATTGCCATTTTAACCAAGCCTGACCCCACTTCTTCGTCTTTTTATCTCACTCTTTATTTTTCTGTATATAAATGTGTGCAAGGTTAAGGGTAAATTGATAATGAATTGATAATGATTATTTCTCTCAAAGACACGGTGGCAAAAGAAGCAAATTTTCATGTGATTGCATTTTTAATAATGTGATTATGATTATGATTGCATATTTCAAAATGATTAAATGATATTATTATGATATCTTATAGAACAATTAATTTATTAATAATTTATTTATAATATATTACTTTTATATCTTTTTTATTTTTTATAAAAATTTATAAAATGTAAAGTACAAAAAATGTTATGAAAAAAATTTGATTTTATTCATAACTATAAGAGCTTTAGTAATTAACATTATTACAATACATGTAGACAAAAAAATACAATAATTCAATTAATTGTTTACTTTTACTTTTTGTTATGATCTATGTATAAAATTGGACAAAACCTTTTAATTTGGTAATTTATATTATACAAATTATGTTGTATGTGATTATGTTTTAGTTAGCGCAATTTGTTTACTAACACTATATATACGTGTTTAATAAGTTATGTTAAATTCTTATATATTATTTTTTAATTTTTAATCTTACTTCCTTTTGATTAATCTATGCTTCTATACTAACTTTTAAATTCTTAAAGATTATTTTTACTTTCATCTTTATGAATTTTTTTTCTATATTATACATAAATCTATAATAAACTTATTATTTTTATTTTATAATTTATATATATTTAATAATTATATCATAATATTTTTATACTATGCATAGTACATATGACAATATAATAATCATTAAATAGTAACGAATTTAGAAAATTAAAAAAAAAGTGCATTACTGATCAAGTGATCGATTCTTCTTCTCTATTTTTTTTTAGGCAAATACTTCTCCTTTATTTTGATCGTACAGTATACAGGACATTAAATGGAACATTAGAGTATATGGTACTAGATTAGTATTCCGCTGCCTTGTGCATGAGAGGAAAAAGCATGCCACGTGGGGTTTGTACAGTGGAATAAATGGAAATAGATGCAGGCATTTACGACCCCACATATGTAAATTATGTGCCAGCATCATTCAAGGTCCAGATTGCAATGCAGGAGTAAATTATTTTGAAATTCCTCCAACTCCTTTGCATCTGCAGCACATCAGTGATCAATCAGTGAATCAAACGGCCATCATCATCGCTAGACAGCAATTGGTTGGTCCATGACTTCAACAGTAATTCTATATTTTCTATTTATCTTTTTTATAATTCTCTTAATATTTAATAAAAATATTAAATATTAATACATATAATTATTATTTTAAAATTTTAAATTATATTTAATATTTTCTCTTTTAATAATTAAAAAAATTATAAAAAAAATGAGATCCAAACTATGGAATTATTCATCAATGAACTATCCACTTGACAATAATGGACATTAGTTTAGAGGTCCCATCATTTCCCAACCTTTATTTGATTCATCACGTATCTTTGTGGGTGGCGGGGACGGTGGCCACATCCAGTAATTCAAATTAAAGTTGTTTTACATGTTGAAGCAACTTAAACAAGACATAATTAGTTCCACAGTTTTAGGCAAATTAATAGAGGTCCACGTGTGCGTATATGTATGGTTCAAGGATTAAACAAATCCATTTACGGTGTTTGTGTAATTCGGAGGCCCTAATTGGTACATAATACAGAATCTCATGAAATTTATATTATATTTTCAATCTCTATGATATGTTTATTATAATATTTGATGGGATAAAATTATTTAATATATATTTATTTTTATCTAATAATTATATGATAAATGATTTAAGCCTCATATAACTTAATAAGACTTGATATAATTATTTTGTATCATGTTAGATAAAAATATAATATTTCAATTTCAAATTAACTCAAGTCCTGCCTTTGTGTTTTTTTCCAATAATCATGATTTATATTATCAAATCTTATATTATTTTATATTATACTATCATATTTTATATTATCTAACCTTATCTTGAATGATGTAGCAAATATATACATAACAATGTAGTATATATATCATTATATCATGATTGAAAGAAATTAAACTTTAATCAGTATAGGAATTTATTGACTCAAATTAATCCACTAACTGATAAACTTGATTCAAATTAATCCATAAATTTTGAATTAGATTGGGTGATTGAGTTAGTGAGAAACTAATTTAATTTTAGTTATTGTGTGTTTGGATTATCTTATTTTATACTTAAAACAGTTTATAATTAAAATCTTACTAAAAGAACTTTTAACAAAAAAAGTAATTTTTCTTAAAAATGAATCATTTCTAAACATGTACTTAGTTTTTATTTTTTATAACTTGACTAAACTTGATGAACTGGTTTAATAGCATACGATGATAAACATATTAATGATAAACATATTAAAGGGAATGTAAAATAAAAGGTAGCGCAGCCAAAACATAGAGGTATCCATTAAGTTGGGTCAACATGTAAATTTGTGAGTTTTAACCTAACCAAACCCATAATTAACGGGTTAGATTATATTTGTAAGTTGGGTTAATTTAAATTTTTTAATTTGATGATGATGTATTAGGTTACGGGTTAAAAAAATTCTAACCCACTTAACTTAATCTAACCTATCTTTTTTTAAAAAAATAATATCATTTTTTGATATTTAGCACGCTAACCTAATGTTTCTTCTTTCTCCTTTCTCAGACCTTATGTGACTTGTTGTATTTAACTTTTAACACTTGTGTCAGTACTTCTTATGTTTAAAATTAAAACTTGTTATGTTATATTTATAACTTGTGACTTATTGTATTGAATTCGAATCATTTGTCTCATTTTCCTGTCCTCAACTTTGTTCTCCAATCAAGTGCTGAAAAATTAATAAGAAAATATTTATATTTAAAAAAAATTAATGTTAATTAATAGAAAAAATATATTTTTTTTACTGATTTATCACCACTTGATTGGAGAGATAAGATTGGATATGGAAAATGGGACAAAGGATTTGAATTCTATTGTATTTGACTTTTAGTTTATTTGAAACTTTATATATCATTTTTTATTGAGACTTATTAAGTTATTTTTTATTATATGCAATGAATTTTTGATTTTATATTGATTTCTATATTTATTTTAATAGGTAAAATTTTTTTAAATATAAGTCGGATCCATGAGTTTTAACTCAATTCAATCCACTCATATACGGAATGAGTTAGTTTAAATTTTTTTAAAAAAATCTTCCAACCCAACATAATCTAACTTATTACTTTGATAAATGAATTGAGTATAAAAATATTTTAAACGTAACCCAACTTAATTCACGGATGGTTCTAAACATGTGACCAAGGACGGAGGGAAGGAGTGTTAGTGCGAGCCACTGCCTTCAATCCTTAAAGTTTTTCCTTTTTTTTTATTCAATTTTCAATTTTTGTGTTAACTCCTTAAAAAGTAAAATTAATTGTTAATCCTGATAAGATAAAATTCCAGACGGTGCTCATGCATGTGGCATGTCCCAAATTATTTACGTCTGATTCTTCATATTTGACTCATTACGGTGATAGGAATAGGATCATCTATCTTCTTTTACTTTGAAGTGTGTTTGCGGCTTTCCATTACAGATCTTTCGGAAAATATAATTACAATAATATTATTAATAAAAGTTAGGGAAAAGAACATCTAAATTTTTATATTTTAAATTATTTATAAATAATTTTTAAAATTTAAAATTATCATAATTAATACTTAAATCATAATAATTATATTAAATAATTTTTTCATTCATCTTTTATTCATCTTAAATTAAATAATTTTTTTTAAAATAAATAAAAAATAAAAAGAAAGGTTGATTTGTGTAATATTCATAATTTAAGTATTAATTAGATTAATTTTAAAATTTTAAAATTATTTACAAATAACTTAAAATTTAAAGAATTTATATATATATATATATTTAAAAATAATTAAATTAAAAATTAAATTAAGAACAATGATAAAAAAAAAAGAATTGAATTAAGAGCAAGGACACTGAGGGCCCCTGTTGTTCCCGTTAAAGGAAACCTCAACGGTTGTCCTATGGTTTGAACACAAAGGGGTTAATTTTTAATTAAAAATAAAAGAAGTAATTAGGGTATATTCTCTTCATGGTAGAAAATATATTCTGCCTCATTTTATTATTTAGGTGTAGCTTTTATGCCTAGAATCGAAAAGACATTTTTCACTATATATAAAGACATAGATATACTATCATATTTAAAAGTTAAGATGAAATCCGAACCTAAATTTTAATTAAATGAGGTATAAACAATTCATTTAACATGAAAAGTGATTGAAATAGTTTTGGGAAGCAGATTTTATATATACATATTACGTGTAGACCTAGAAGACTTCAGAACTGGAGTGTAGGGGTATGGTTTTGGAGCAGACCGTAGGTACATATCAAACGGGAAAAAAACCATATAAATATTACACGCAGAAATTAATGATAAGAACCGCTATATTCTACAAACCATATATATAGTTGATTATTCAGTTTTTAGTTTTAATGGTTGGAGCGAACTTAGGTGTAGGTGAACTGATTCATCCATCTAGCCAGCGAGCTACTGGTAATAGAATTGGATTTTCTTTTATTTTTTTTCCCCTTTCTTCCTAATAGATAGCATATATCAGTAATTTAGCATTGATAAAGCATAATCACAAGAAAGAAGTTACATGAAAAACAATCATCTAAAAGGTAGAAGATATTAGGCTCACATGATAAACATCATGATTTTCCTTCTACATATATCGTTTAGCAGAGGAAGGCTGTGGAAGATTCTATCAGCTTTTATAGTAGATATTTTTAATTTCTTACTAATAATTTATAAATCACAGTTTCTGACTGAGTCAAAGCCACCGGAAATAAGTTCATACATTTCTTCATTTTTGAATTTTAAATATCAATAATAGATAGAGTGATGTTTTTCGGATCTACATTACAAATCCTATAGGTAATACTGTATACGTCTATTGATTTTAAATAATTTAAAACCATTATTTTAGACATATTATAAAATTACATGTTAAGACTTGTAGAATCTATTATCAACGGACTCCATTGTAACAAAATTCTACTATATGGTTTGTTTGGTTTGCCGTCAAAACAATCTATACTTTTTTGGGCTTGCATTTAAATATAATATATACATGTATTTCTATTCGTTTCTGGAAGCGTTTTGAAAAGCTAATTAGCTAAGTATGGGGGTCCTCTTTCCTTCATGAAATTCAACAACCGTCACTCTATTATTAATTACCAAATTTAAAAGAGTATCCAGCTTTATCAAGTTTGGATATTGAAACTAATTCCTAGATATATTAGCTACATAAAGAGTTTCATATAATCCAAATGATATCCACTGTCAAGAATCAACGGTAGGTCCAACAGCTTCCATTAGAGCTTTCACTCTATTGCCCATAAAGACAAACTTTTCATTTGGCCTTGGTGGTTTGGGTTGTAGGAATCCCTGCATCGTATTAGAACATGAGTTGTACATCCAGAATCAATCACCAAGTATTATAAGGAACTTCAGCTAAGTTTGATTCAAAACATATATAAGCACTAGCTTACCTTTCTTTTCAAACCAAGCCTTACGTTCGGGCAATCCTTTTGGAAATGCCCACTCTTTCTACAGAAATGGCATCTGTTTCCATAAGGTTCCTTCTTGTGGATTTGAGAAGATGAGGCCTTATTGATCTTTAGGGGTCCTCTTCCTTCTTCTCAAGTTTCTTACCGCTTTTCTTCTCAGCTCCTTGATGCTTAACATAATTGATAGAATGAATTCCTGATTATTGAGTCTGGTTTCCTCATGAACTAGCATACTGTGCAATTCATACACATTCTATTTGTCTTTCATGGTATTATAAGTCATTTGGAAAGGACCATACTCAGTCGGTAATGAGTTTCAGGATGAACTGCACCAGGAAATTTTCATGCACATCCATCCCTAATGATTCAGTCTTGCTGCATGTTTGCCATCTCAATAACATGCTCATGCATAGTATGAGAACCATCAAATTTCATGGTGGTCAGTGTACCATTAGTGTCCCAGCAAAGAGACTTGTCAGCAGTTTGGGAGCGCTCTTCTATAAGCTTCATCATTTCTTTGGCACTTCAGTTTGTGGAAGAGCTGATTTTAATATTGCTGGCAATGCTCATTCGCATGTACATCAGACTCAAACCTGTTGGATCTTTCCCAATTTTTATAATGGACCTTTTTCCTCTTCAGTGCTTGTAGCAGTAATAACACCAGGTTTCTCTTCTCTAAAGAGCCAAATCCAGATCCATTATCCCAAGGTAAAATTAGATTTGCTCACTCCATTTATAGAAGTTAAGTCTATTAAAAACTGTAACAGCTGAGAACAGCAAATGAGTAGCAACTGGTACTACAAGGAATAAAGTTTGAAAACATTAATACTTTGAGTTATATATATATACACATCAACATGCCTCACAGATTCAGGATACATTTCATACAATGCATATCAATGTTCACCTTTGGACAATCCATCAATATACAACATTCAATATAATGATGCTAATAGGAATTTCACATAATTTGGCAAGGATGTATACACTAACTAGAAACATTTATTATCTTTGGATACATAAATATAACTAATAGTACATTTACATCACCAACATTCATGCTTATTTATTATAAAGATAAGTAATCAACATTTGGGTTAATCCTTAACTGTCTTATAATAATGAACTTCAATTCACCTATAATTTCATTTATTTATAGCATCAAAATTATGGGTAATTGAAATATCATCATATTTATTTGAAATTAAATTAACTCATAAAGATTTGACCACTTTGGTGGTTAACAAATCTATCATACATTAATTCTAAAATTTAAACATTTCATAAATAAATAGAGGATATAATATAAATTCTAATTTTTTTTTTTGAGCTGTGCAAGTTTGATTTTTCTACAAAATTGATACCCCTGCCTTAATGAAAAACCACTAATAACCAGCCGTTATCAAAATCAATTCCATTTACAAACTGCATCATCAGCATCAAAGGACTTGACATTTATCCCCAAACTTGTACGTACCAAACTCTATTCTTATACCCTTTCTTTTCACACATGTTGGCACGTTTAAAGAAGGTGCCTAAACTAAAGTGTACAAAGTGGCATAAAGTGATTCTTTTCGGGTTCGGTCAGGAGGGACAACAAAAGAGAGATGCTTTCTATTAGTCAAAAGGAGATACTGCCCCCTTCATGCTCCCACGGTCTGCTTACTGAGGAATAGAAAGGGAGGTCCGGGGCCCAAAAGCAGCAGAATTTAAATAAAAAAATTTCAATCTTTATAATTAACATTCATACATAAATCCCTAATTTTAATTTTCATAATTAGGGTTCATACATAAATTCTCAATTCATAAATTCTCAATTTTCATAATTAGGGTAACCCCAATTAATAGAAAACCATAAATTCCTTTACCTAGCGCTCTGATACCACATGTAAACATAAATTTTTGTATCCTCTACCTTAAGATTCATCATACAAGAACACAATTGGAATCTTGGGAATTCATAGTTTTCACATACATTAAGATTAAATCAATATATGAGTACTAACCTTTATCCATGATGCGAAATAAACTTCAGATATGCGAAACCTTCTTGATTGTTGAATCTTTATCGGTCCCTTTCCCTTTCTTGCTTACGCTTTCTTTTTCTTGATGGAAAAATAAATCTGCGTATCCTTATGGGTAGAGACTGAATATATGGGGGTTTCATTTGAAATTCAAAACCATCAGTTATCACCAGGATAACTTCCCACAGCCATCAGATAACCATTCTCATCAAGCAATTAACAAAGCCTTCCCGAAGCTAACCAAAATTACCGATTAGCCCTTCATTAAATCACATACATTTATACATTTATTCTTTAAACATGAGTCATATGTGAGTTATTTCTTACAGTTCAACCTCCTCCTGATAATTATATCACTCTCTCAAAGAGGACTTTGGCAATGTGAGAATTGATAGTGCTCGGATCACAGTAAGCTGCAGTAATAAAAACTCTTTGTCACTACGAGAAATGACTTCTTGATGTTGGAATCAATGTCCTTTGAGGAATTCCGGAGCACCTAATTGCACGAGTTCTTGCATTTGCGACTCTATTTCAGGAGCAAAGATGCTGCTTGGGTTCTTGTTGCAGCTTTCCGTTACCAGCATAATCCTGAAAATTGTAGACAAAAAGAAGTTTATTAATCATAGAAGAACCTTATACAAAGTAAATAGTAACACCAATTTGTCCAAAGAAGTAAGGCTATTCTAGTGCAGTGATTTTATTTTTCTAATTGGCAAGATAAGATGACAATTCTTTTAATTTGTTGCTTCTCTTAATCACTATATATTTCATATATTAACTTTAAGTGCAAGTGACAATGAGATGCGGTAAATTAAAGGGTATGCAGTATATACATTCGGGAAATTATATTTGCATTGATCTCTCCAGAATACCTACACACGAGTGAAATTGGTGTAATATTAATATAAAATGTTTATGTACAGAGATCAATAATTTTATTTATTTATTTATTTTGGCCTTTGACTGTGTATTCTCACAGACATTATTGTGAGACTAATCCATCGAATACGATCGTAATTTATCTTTAACCAGGAGGCCCTCTCACTAACTGCTTACTCTAAGTTTTAAACTTTGATCTTTACGTAGAATGTGTTGCAGATAACTTTATGAGCCTATTGGAAAAATTCAAGCATTTGGGCCAAAATCACTAATTAGGTCCACTATCTTTAAATAATCATAAATTTTGATTTCAAGATGAATTACAGGGCTTGTTACATATCGACAGAAAGTCTCTTTTGAGCCCATTGACGTGTTATCCAGGGTGCATCCCGTTTGGGGCCAATTTTGGGGTAAAATCAACTTTTTAGACCTGTTTTGGACCACTTTTGTAATTTTACTATTATTTTAGTATTTTCATACTTCTATCCTATAAGTAATTTATGTTTATTATTTTTCCTATTCAGTTATTAATAAAGTTTAGAGATTTAGTTTTTTTAATAATTTCTCTTTTCATGCTATCTCGCTCCATCAAGTCTTCTCCTTACAGCATTGCTTGCTTATCACCACACTCAACTCTTATTAGTAATAAGTTTATTATTATATACTTAAGGAATTAAATGGTGCCAACAACCAACGGATGGTAAAAGTTTAGAGAATGTCCTGCTGGTTGCCAGTTTACCTTAATTTGTAGACAACGGAGTTGATGACAAGGTCCATTAGAGAGCTGAAGGAGTCACTGGTAGCAAGGAATTTGTTCTAACTCCGATGAAAGCACATACCCAGTTTTTACATTTATCATCTTTACTAGGAGTTCTGCTTCCCCTTGGCACTTATCCCCTTCGCTTTCCCATCTTAACAGCCACTGTTTCCACTGCAATCATGGGAAGGAGAACAACAAGACAAAATCCCAGATGAAATCATTGAATATTGGTGCATAGTAGTCTTATGTTAAGACATAAAGAATCGTAGTTATTTTGATGGTGCAAACTTACCATATCATGAAGAAGATCGAAACGAGAGGTATGCGAGTTCAAGGCAAAATTGTCTAACGTTTCTACCAAAGTCCCCAAGAGGCCCTCCCTTCTCTTTCTTTCTGTTTAGCCATCTACCGCACAAGTGCATAAATATAAGCACAAGTTCATTATATTTGTTAGAGATAAAAAGAAATAAATAAAACATGTTTTTGAATTTACAACCACAGTTTCAATAATTACGGTTGTTGTGGTTAAAAAAATTATGGACAATTGTGGCTTGAAATTACACTTGCGTTGTGATTGTGAAAATTTTCGTAACAACAATACTGTAGTTATAATTGACAGTTGTAATTACGAACCGCAATTTAAAACAATATTTGATATGTTTATGTGAAAACAACTAACACCTTATGCTTATGGGATGAATTGATTCTTGACAAAAAAAAGAAAAAAAGGGGACAAATGTTATGTGGGAAAGTATATGCAAATGAAAATCATGTCATAGTATTTGATATAAATAAGCATCTAGGTCCCAGTTGTTCACCGTTCAGTTAATGTGCTATTTCTGCAATTAGTGAATTCTTCCACAAAGGCTCTCCTCTCTTCGTGGTCATGATAAGTGGATGTAATGGTCTCAATCAAAGTGGATGTTTTGACCCATGCAAGTCGCTCTTGAGACCTCTCTGGCTCAAATATGCTTGCTGCTGCCAAAATATACAGCAATAGAAGCCTTTCTCTACTCACTCCAAATTGTTTGATTCCAGATTCCAAGTACCACCTACAAAGATCAATAGCCCATAGCTAAATTGATAATTTATTTTCAAACTATATACACACACATACACACACACACACACACACACACATGATGTATCAAGTGAGGACATTTTTTATCATGAGAAGTGAGATAAGCAAATTGTATCCATTAAACCATACATGGATGATTAAAATTAGATCTTACTTAAAGGTCATAATACCATTTAAAAAAGTTACATGACTTTATGTTTTAATTCTGACTATTCATGTAAGATCTAATAGTGAATATTTACTTATCTCATTCTCATAATAAACTACTCATCTCACTTGATATGTTTCGTATATATAAGTATATTTGAGTAAGGATCCACTTATATCACGTATAAATTTTGGTATGCTTACTCTGTTTAAAATCTTTTCATAGAATGTGAATTAAACCAATCCAACTATTGAATTTAAAGTTCTTATGAACTAGATCAAGTTTACACAATTTCATACAATTTA
Organism: Castanospermum australe; assembly: GCA_019955255.1. Classification (NCBI taxonomy): domain Eukaryota; kingdom Viridiplantae; phylum Streptophyta; class Magnoliopsida; order Fabales; family Fabaceae; genus Castanospermum; species Castanospermum australe. Next base: position 8,601 of record NSJW01000395.1, on the reverse strand, counting down.
AAAACTAATTAATACTTTATCACACTACTTTATTTTAATATATAATGTGTAGATTACATATTTATGAATATTCAATTTATCTCAAATTTGATATACATAATCATTAAGATAATATCATATAATTCAACAGTTAAATTGGTTTAATTCACATTTTATAAACAATTTTTAAACGATGTAAGTGTCAAAGACTTATATGTAGTGTAAGTGGATAATCACACACACATACATAAAGAGAGAGAGAGAGAGAGGGGGGGCAGGAGAGATATTAAGCAATTGATTGGTTAACATGTATACAGTTTATCTTACTGTTCAACCCTTTTCCATTCTGTACGATGCAATGCTTGGACAATGTTCTAGTCTAATTTTCCAAGTTCAAGATAAAGATTATTGCTAACTTTGTGCAGCCTGTGAGAAAGATGATTGCAAGGAACCATGCATATCTTTCACCCCAAAAAAATGATATAGCACTATTAATACAATACAACGCACATCAGCATTGACAATATTTCATAAATTTCAAAAGAAAAATATACCTGTAAAAAATCTTAGAAATCCAGACATCATCTACACCACCATACTGCTCCAAGTAAAATCTTGTCTCGATTCGAGGCAAGCTCGCATACCATGGAATATCCAGTGCAAAACCTATCTGTAAATATTGATCCTTTTATCTCAGTACATATAATCAAATATTACATATCATTCAACACTCCCCATCAAAAATTGGAATGAATTCACTAGTTATATATGAGCTTTAAATATTTAAAATGTAAGGTATCGTTTGGGACAAGTGGTAAGATAGGACAGAATGAGAACAGGATTGGATAGACTCGTATATTATTTATTGTTCAAAGCACAAATGTATAAACATTTGATAGTATGGACAAATATTTACTTGTATAAACTAGCAAGATTACCCATGTACTGCATGGGAAAAATAAAAAAATTATAAGATAATAAGTAAAAAAAAATTGAAAAATTAGAAAATTAAAAAATGAGAGAAAAATATTGTTAAATAGAAAGAATAAATTAAAGAATAGGAAGAATGAAGGAAAGGAGAATTTTGGAAGACTAATTAAAAGGTCTGACTTATGGACATTTTCTCCTTAAAAATTTAAAACCATGATACCTAACAACTAATTGGGATAATGAATACATTATACATTAATATTACTTAACACATAACTATTGTTTATTGAAGTCAAATTTAAAAAAAAAAATTTCCACAATGAAATTGTAGACATCAAAGCGCTACATTGACTATAATTGGCACACTCACAAATGTCGAATCGATTTTTTTTAGTGAGATTGGTAAAATTATCATAGCTCTCCTGATCTTTTATAAATACAATGGACTATACACTTTCCTTTGCTTTTCTAAAGTATTATTATCAACAATTAGATTGTCCATTCTTTTCTCCATCTTTATATATATATAGTCAGGAAAAAGTAATGAGGTTTTGATGGTAAGGTAGGATCATAAGCTTAGGTATGTGTGGAAGTATAAATGTCATTTACTAAGACTGATTTCGCGAGAGAATCAATCATTTATACTGAGAGCTACATTAAACAAAACTAATTAATTTTGCTACATAATTCTTTCATTGAGAGCATATTTCAAAAATGCTACTTGGTATGCGCAGCGAAATGTATTCTCTTTTATTTTGTGATAAATAAGGACTAGAAACCTACCAATAGTAGCATTCAAATAACAGGGTTGTACCACTTCGCGCAACAAAATCTGAGGTTTTTTGTTAGTCCTATTTCCGCTGACAAAAATCGAAAGAAAAAGTTGATCGTTGTGCGAGAACGAAGGTCGCATACTATTATAAAGGAAAAATAAAACTGTGCAACTTAACAATGAATTTGTAAGAGTGAAGGCGGTAACCAACAACTTGATTAAATCCATAATATTCTATTAATAAAAGACATTAATATGAAAATGCTAAGAGATACACTTAGGGGTTAATTATTGGAAAATTAGACGACCTATGTTTCCCGGATGTGTTAGTAGTTAACTAGGGGTATTAAAGAGCTTATTTGACTTAAACAGGTATGAAGTGAGGTAAGTATATTACATATTTCTCATAGACAAATTTCTGTTTATTACTAAGGATATATGGGTCTTTCTATAATTATATTGTACAGAAGAACTTTTAAACTATGAGTGAGTCATTTCTTCTCTTGGGAATATTTATATAGGTTCTATTCCGATTTTGTATCTCCTCTAATAAATAAAGGACCAAATCGAAACCCACTTCAAAATCGAGAATATAACCACAAAGTAAGTGAGAACACATCTACGAGGCTAAGTTAAGTGACTTCAGGTTCTAGAGTTGAATTGAGTCACATATGCAGCAACATATTAAGAGTTTTTTCTTATCGATACATCTAAAACCAATACAGGAAATGATTAACGATGCCCCAATGTATATTAGAGCTCTTGCTACCACAATCAAACAACCCTATTTAACCCTCATCCTATTGGGCACCCATCGTAGACGTATCCTGGCCCCTAAGTAATTACGCGATCCCTCTCAATTCATAGAAGAGTTCATGATAAACATGTGCACGGTGTATCTGCACAAGTTGTCGATAGTGATACACGGAGGATTTGCGTATTGAGAATCTACTTCTTCAATAGAGGCACTAGCCCATCTAAAGAATTTACTCAACCACTGGGAACAGCACTGGAAGGGAAGGGCTTCAGTAACAACGGAAACTCATTCCTCGACCAGGGAGAACGACGAAGCCCTACTAAAATGTGACTGGCACCAGAGCCAAGAGAATAAAGAAATCATTCGTGCCGCATCTCATAAAGGTCAGAGATAAATGAGCCATTAACATTAAAAACAGAAAGTCAATTCTTTTGTAATCAACTAATGCATTTTTATAAATTACCAGAATTCAGTAACAGTTAGGAGCATTATGTTAGAGTTAACATCATGACATAAAGTTAACATAAAGGGTATACGTCAATTAGCACATAGATAGAATCGCACGGTTACAATCAATTACTTAAGATCGTAAACTAAAGTAGACAAGTTATGAGAAATTAGTTATATGAAAGTAAGGATTACCCGTACAACATAATAACATTTATAAGATGAACTAACAACTAAGCAAGGGTACACAAGACTATACAATTATAATGATATAAAATAATCAAAATGATTTAAAATAGTAAAGAGGAGGTGAACACTGACAGCATAATAGGACGATTACCATGGAGACTAGTGCTTATTACTAATGGGCGTCGTGCAATACGTAACTCACACACGTATTGGCCTTCGAGAAAATCTCTAATTTCGTTATTTTTCTCATTCCAGTTCTGAAGAATTTCTTTTAGAGGGACGGCCTTATGTGTCTCGAAAGATCTGAGCATCTATTAGTTCTTTGTCCCTCTATAATTCTCCTCAATCATACACTCCTCTTGGGTAAAGGGGCAGTGCCGCAAACGGGAGACTTGACACTGAGTAATAGAGAGAGCAAATATTATGAAGGAGAGGGATTAATAAGAGTCGCGCTCTCACAGAATATTTTGAATTATAAGGTTTCCTTTTGAAAACAAAGGGAGAAAAATCCAAACAACTTTTCATATTTTATTAATTTATTAGGAACACTAATAGTGAAATTAGAAAAACACACCACATTAAACTCATTCGATATATACATAAACAATCTTTTTTTTTTAAAACTGATAAAAGCTGGTTTGATAGGTATGTTTTGTACTAATAAATATGCTGACAGAACTAGATCGATTTAACAGAATCAAGAGTCTATAATTTAATTAGCTAATCACATAGTGAAAGGAAATAAAGCGTATTGATGATTATCTATAAACTACCCTACTACCATAGTCACTAATACATTTCCGTTGATAGCTACCGTCACACAAATATTCAGATCTACGCTCATACAGCTCTAACTTATGTGTAACTATTATAACATTTATAATACCATATGTCAAAATACCCTCCATTTCTAAATGTATATAATAGACACGAATCAATAATATAGAACTAATTTTTTGTCATCATATCATCTTTGTGTCAAATAAAAACTATTTAATCAACTAAAAATTTTACTTTCATCATATAGGATTAAGTTCAATATAACACTATATAATCACCAAACTAATTTTACATCATAATTGCAAGTATTAAGATAACAAAAACGAGTAATTTATGAATCATATGCTCTGATTTCACTTCAAAATAATTACTTTTTGTTGTTAATAACTACCCACTATCACCCACATACATAATAATTGGAGAACTAAAATAATTTGGTGAAGCATCATATGGTGAGTGAACCAAACAATGAAGAGCAATACACACTTTCACAAATGAGGATACAAATCAAAAGATACAGATTCTAAATATAGACCACGGCATAAATTTCCAGACGCTCTATCTGACAAATTGACCTGGATAGAAGTACAATAAATTTCAGTACTAGACGTTAATCATCAAAAGTATACTATAGAAAAATAATTATATTTAAACTTTGCGCCACAATTAACTCAGGAAAATCTTAGTTCAGGATATTAAATCCACCTTTGTTACGGATATTCTACAGAGCACCTCCTTCTAGAATAATATTTAGCGACCAAAAAATAAAGTTATTGTGAGAGTCAATTATAACTATTAAAATACGATCACTATATATACTTCTCTCTTATATTAAATACCAGATAAAATTTATTTGGTAATATACATGAAAGACAGGTAAGATGAACACAAGTCGAGGGGTGTGGAAATCTGTATGCGACTCTAAATGTTGTCTATGAGTTTCCTCTGAAATAGCAAATCATTAATGAATTCATCAGTAGACAAAGGATGAACACTACAAAAAATCATAATAATCATAAGGCTTAGTGTTATTCAATCACTCAAATTTGATTGAGAATATAAGAGGATCAAATTAAATTCTATTGGAGAAACAATCAAAAATCCCAACTTGGACATCATTGTTACCTAAAGTATTATGAGAGAACCAAATAGATGGTCTTTTTTATTTAAATAATATATGACACAGAGGAATAGAAAAATAGGGAATTACAAGAGATCACTATCTAACACGAAACAGACTACCCAGTAATAAACACAGCAATACAACTCAAGTCCGAACGCCATATGATAACATACTATCAAGTAATGTTTCAGAAGAAATAACGAACTAACGTGTAAACCATATGACTTGATCCAGCCTAAGTTTGGAACTGTAAAATTAAGGGCTCATACCTCAATATAAGTGACATTCTACGTGTTATGATTATATCAGGTGGAAGCACTATACTCAGAATTCTTCTTTGAAAAATTCACATAGCTTTGTTTACTATTGAAACAAGAACCACCAGACGAAAGGCTTCTATTCGTCTTTAACATAACGCAAAAAGACACAAAAGGTTTAGCTCACGTTGTTAAAGGCATGAGAAATGTAAAATTAGTGGATATAAATACCCAAATTACATTTTAATCTCATATAACGCTAGTGTTCCTCAAATATTTATTAAAATTAATTATAGATGTAATTTAATAATCTAACCAATACAACGCCTTAAAACGAGGAGCCTCAATTTTTCTGCTCGGCTATCTTATACGCAACAGCATAAAAAAAGAACGATGAGAACAGTTTCTCAAAATTTATCATTTTTAAGGTGAATTTTGATTACAAATGTAAATCAGGGGAGAATCAAAATAAATAAATCAAATTCTACTCATGACCTAAAAGTCATGAATTCATATCGTTTTAGTCCACTTTTCCGGGGTTAGAATTCCTTCACCAATCTCTATGCAAACGCAACTATAGTTTACTATATATAGTCAGAAATTATTAAATTTCATTCCCTCTTATTAAAATCTCGATAAAAAGGATATATAACAATTAGATATTATGTCTATAAGTCTTTGAGATATAATAACACTGATATAACCGACCTAATATGAGGATGAGACAAGAGATATTATGATTAATGTAGTTCTATAAAATATAAAACTACTCTTAATTTTTTCCATAACATAAAATTGCTGCCTCTAAAAGACTACATGCATTGGGGTCAAATCAACTAACGAATGATTTATACATAATAAAAAATAAGCAAGATAAATTACTATACGCACGCTGTCAAATCACCAACTTCAAAACATACGAATTAGTTATATTTCATTTCCGAGAAGGATCCTAATATCCTTTTGGAAAAATATCTTTGCCTAAATTGCCTCCACGCCGGCCCCAATCGGGATCAAACCGGGCCCATAATTGTTCGATACAAGTCATGGTAAAACCGGGGGACAAAATATCATCAATTTATATGATAAACCTCCATATCATACACAACTCTAGCAGGCGCACTTAACATATAGTTTGTCAATGTTATTATCTAGTAGCATTAGAGGTCAGGAAAATAGAAATTAAATGATGCAATGCCCTATTCAATACAAAACAAATACATACTATTAATCAGTACGTCAAACTTACGTGGCCATCATTAATTAAAGAGATACCACTTAACAAACGAGTTTGGCCACCTCCAGAGACTCGAGTCGAGCTCACTCTAGGAAGTATTGATTCCGCTGCCAGCATACAAGAACCAGGCATCAAAGATAAACGTCACAAAGATAGATTTCAATCATTGAAAGAAAACACGGTGTACCTTAATAATTAGTGGGACATACTAGTATGAGAAACAATATAGGGCGAGGGGTCTACCCCCATTGAGAGCTAATGGCTTACTAACTAGTATCTTATTGTCGGGCAGAGATGTTATCACAGGATAACTCTCGCGCCACTCGAAATAATGGCAATATTATAGCACAAGTCATCTACAGAATGGCTAGAATCGCTACTCTAATTGCAATCATGAACATAAAATACCTATACAGTATTTTATACAATTCTAAACATATATATATATAATAATTAATTTATATACAGAGGAAAGAATCATAATGCTAAGAGAAGTTATCTAAATAAGCATCTAACCTCGCACTTTCTACTAAAAGTAAATGGAATTATGCCGAGGAGAGTTTAGACATATCTCTTAAAAACACGAGGGGCTAAACACGAGAGGATATAATTTTTGAGAGGAACAGTATAGAATTATTGAGAGCAATTAAGTGCATAACTGCATAGGTGTAGGGATCTATTATTTCTAAGGGGATATATCGAGATGAAAATTAGTAAATTGAATACCTACCACATCTGAGCAGTAAACCCATCCACTAGGAGGTATGCGCTGGCATAACACACATTAAGATATTTCGGTAGACGGCGGGAGCGAGATTCGTTCATGGTCTCTCCACGATTGAAATGGATAGTGTACTCGAATGTAGAGCGAAGAGGGGAGGATAGAAAATATGCTGCAATGGGACACGAAAAAGAAAGAACCATCTGGCGTAGCAGTTCTCTGAGGTCTCACCGCATTTCTCGCATATGAGGTCACAATTTTACGCCTCCTGAATACCCTTCCAGGCGTAAACCACTGTATGATGTGATATTTATGCAGGCACGCCATGGTACCACACATATCATGATCAAAAGTTGTTTGAAATTTTTATTACACAATTGTGTTAAATCAAACAAAGAAATTCTTGTATAAATATTGTTACTTTAAAGCATTGTGAGCCAAACCATATTAAAACATACTACTCTTTTAAAAAAGTAATAATAATGCAACGTTAAATGAAGTGTCTAAAGTAAGCAAATCTACTTAAAAATTGCGCATCAAATACATTAATACACAAACAAAACAGCACCCGCAAGAGTTTGATTCTGAAGTATATGTTAGCCTATGAGCTTTAAATATCTCTTGTAAGTAAAGGTCAGGAAAGTCATCAGCACCTCAATGTTTAAACTTCCCGCCTAAATTCGAAAGTGTTGGCAAAAAATAATCTCAAGCGCCACACGTCAGTGCGCCTCTGTTCAGCCCATACCACAATGAAAGAATCTTAATTCCAACTAACATACATAATGATAATCACATTCAATAACACGAAAATTCTCAGAACCCATCATGATAAAGGAATGCTCAACATAAAACAAATATAAATTAAGAGTTTCCAGCATAAATTTGATCAATAGCAAAATTTCCCTCACAGGGAGTTCAAAGTAGACAATCCTGGCCTATAAAATTAACCTACAGCCGTTAAGTTAAATTCAACCTGATCCTTAAAAAAGCCACGTTACAATTAAAATTTTAAATTAAGAGACCGCGTTTATAGATTTAGAAATAAAAGTATTCCTTAATAATTTCATCCTGATTTCTCTGAACATAAATAAGGAAAAGTCCAATGGCAAGCATGCCAACAAATTAAGAATTTCTTATATAAACTGGAATATTTAGAATATATGATTTAATACTCAATTGATTTATATTTTAAAAATATTATTATAGCGCTTAACAGGAATATCATCATAAAATGAGTATTAAATAATTTTAATTGAATATGAACAGCAGGTAAAGGGAACTACTACCTGTCCGATAATTTTACTTACAATTCGCATTGACTAAATCTAATGTCCATAAAACGTAATATAATTATGTAAGTAATAATTAACATAGTTAATAGCCATCCCGATACCACACACCACACACAC